>VWZE01001555.1:185963-206851 GCA_013396675.1 Eubucco bourcierii | reverse complement strand
ACACAGTACTCCAGATGGGGTCTGACAAGAACAGAGTAAAAGGGCAGAATCCCCTCCCTTGCCCTGCTGGCCACACTGCTCTTGCTGCGGCCCAGCACTCAGTTGCTGTCTGAGCTGCATGCGCACACTACAGGCTCATGTTGAGCTTTTCATCAACCCAGACCCCCAGGTCCTTTTCCTCAGGGCTGCTCTTCAGCCATTCTCCAACCAGCCTGGATATGTGCTTGGGATTGTACCTACCCAGGTGCAGGACCTTGCACTTGGCCTTGTTGAATTTCATGAGGTTGGCCTGGGCCCACCTCTGCAACCTGTCCAGGTCCCTCTGGATGGATCCCTGCCCTCTAGCAAGTCAACTGTGCCACACAGCTTGGTGTCATCTGCAAACTTGCTGAGGGTGAAATGCAGCATGTAAGGTGGGAGGCATACTTTAAAACTTACACTAAACTTCACAACCTTGAAATTTGATCAGCCTCTCAAAAGAACTTTTAACATGGCCAGTGTTTCCCAGATTCATACAGATTTAGCAAGTTTTCCCTCAAACTAAAGTTATGTCTTTCACTGCTGCCAGGAATTAGTATTTAAAAGAAACACATGCCACCATCTAACACAATCACCAGATTTTTTAGATGAACCCAACTCTGTCTAAAAGCAATAGAGCAATCAGAAGTAAAAAACCATCTTGATATGTATGTCTGGTACATATCATATATATATTTCTCTGTTAAAATTTCTTTCTTCCGGTTCTTCTGCTTCGTCTTCACTCCAATCCCTTTTGTATAGATTTTTAATTTATTTCACTCCACATTCCCTTAGGAATCTTTCTCTGTGTCATCTTATTTATTTCCTTTTTAATAGACTAATTATGTTCAACTTCAAGATGTATATCCAGTCCTTTAAGGGCTCATCATACTTTGAAGAAGACGAAACTATATTGTTTACTGTTATTATAAGACCATTATTTTACTGATTATTTGAGGACATTTACTATGCTGCATAAAGTATGAATCTATTAATATTTTACTTTTATAATTGCATCCTTCTGTTGAGGTTGTTTGCCTTTCCAAGAGGCTAGGCAAGCTGCAAGTAGGTGTGACTCAAGCTGGTTAAGCCAGGCGACGTTCTTTGGGATTCTGTAGTTTGTTAAAGAAAACTTTTCAAAAATCCTCCATACCCTGGAGGTAGAATTTGTCAAGATGCTCCCTTAATTGAAATTTTCTATGGCTGTTAAGAACCAAGAGAATAGTAGTTCTTGCCTCCAAATGAAATCTCACTGCCAGATTTGTATGACATTTCATGAGCCAAGCTTAATTTGTTATACATTGTTCCCAGAAGGTGAGATGAGATTACATGGATCCATACATTAGTTAGAAGATTTATTTTACACTTACCCACTCAAAGTTCCTTTCTAGTTATTCAAACAGAATAGAGCAATCTTGATTAGTTAATCTCTCTACATCAGCGTTTTTTTTTCCATAGAGCACTTCACAGAAATGTTTTAAAATTTCACCACAATTAAAAAAGCAATTAAAAAGGATTATCAGAATCAAAGTTGATCTTTAATTACTGCCTATATCTAGATCTTTATTCCATGATACACCAGATAAAATACTCTTAAAAAAAAAAAAAAAAAAAGCTTTGTTAATAGCTTTTTATTATTGAGAACATAAGAAATTTCAGTCTTTTAAGGCACATCCCTTTTTAGATCAACTTCATTTTCAGGTTGTCATCTTAAACTTTATTTCCATCAATCTTGCCTTGCTGTAGCTGAGTAAGCCATACCCTTATCTTCTGTCCAGCTTAAGCACTGGCCACCTTGCTGTGACTCGAGTAGTGTGGTCAAAGTACAACTGTAATTTCTCCAGTGAAAAATTGCTTTCTACCTCCATCTTGGTGAGCAAATCTCTTCTGGCATCTGTTCAGTCAGGTCTGTCTATGTGAATGCTAGCAATCAATTTTTGGCCATTTGGTCTTTTAGAAACATTCAGGCCCTTGGTGCTCTTTTTCTTTAGACCACTGCTGGTATAATGTTGTATTAAATATCTTTGCATCTTTGCTGTTCTTGCTGTAAAATAGGTATTGTTGAGTAGAAGCAACATCACAGAAGCATAGAATGTGGATTGGAAAGGGTCTTTAAAGGTCACACAGTGCAAACCCCTGGAGTGAGAAGGGACAATCATATTTAAGATTGTATCAACGGTAAAAAAATTATTCAGATTTTCATTGCCTTTCTTTTGTTAGGAATAGTGGTGCAGGATTCATAAGGGATGTGCCTTTTAATCCCTGTTGCCTAATCCACAGAAAGCTATTTTTATCCCCATGGCATTAAAACAGCATTAGAGGACACTGGTAAAAATATCCAGTGTCCTCATAGCAGAGCTGCTCCAGCCCTCTGATCATCTTTGTGGCCCTTCTCTGGACCCATTCCAACAGTGCCATGTCCTTCCTGTGCTGGGGGCTCCGGAACTGCACATAGTGCTCCATATTTCTAGAGCAGTAACAGTGAACATGGTGGCATAACTTGGGGCATCTCAAATAACAGTATGCTCCAACACATGGGAAGTGAATTGAGCCTAGGTGTCTGTTTTGTGGAGAAGTTATGATAAATGAATCCCAACTCTAACTACAGAAGCTCTAAAAGTGGAGCTGAACTCAGCCCTACCTAGGCATCCAGGAAAAAAAAAAAATCATATTAACATTATATAGAATAGAATAGAATAGAATGGTAAGGTTGGAAGGGACCTCAAGGATCATCTAGTTCCAACCCCCTGCCATAGCAGGGACACCTCCCACTAGTAAAGGGCACTCAAGGCCTCCTCCAACCTGGCCTTGAACACCTCCAGAGAGGGAGCAACCACAACCTCCGTGGGCAACCTGTTCCAGTGACTCACCACCCTCACTGGAAGAACTTCCTACTAACATCCAGTCTAAATCTCCCTTCTGTCAGTTTAAACCCATTGTCCCTTGTCCTGTCATTGTAGGACCTTGTCAATAGTCCCTCCCCAGCCTTCCTGTAGGCCCCTTTCAGATATTGGAAGGCTACTATCAGGTCCCCTCGAAGCCTTCTCTTCTCCAGGCTGAAGAGCCCCAATTCTCTCAACCTGTCCTCATAGCAGAGCTGCTGCAGCCCTCTGATCATCTTTGTGGCCTCCTCTGGACCCGCTCCAACACTTCCATGTCCTTCCTGTGCTGAGGGTTCCAGAACTGCAAACAGTACTCCAGATGGGGTCTGACAAGAGCAGAGTAAAGCAGAATCCCCTCCCTTGCCCTGCTGGCCACACTGCTCTTGATGCAACCCAGGACTCGGTTGCTGTCTGGGCTGCATGTGCACACTGCAGGCTCATGTTGAGCTTTTCATCAACCCAGACTCCAAGGTCCTTTTCCAATGTAGCAGTCTTTGTACACAAGGGCTTATAAAAATGTTGTCTGTAAGGATCACATTTGTATTTTTAAATCAAAACTCTGTAAACTTGTGGGCATGTCTAGATAAATGTGGTTCCAGCCTTATGGTAGCCAGCACATCCATCATTCTGGAATCATGCCAGTACCTCTCAGTTTGATGACAATATTGGACCCAAAAAACCTAGTGGATTCCCTGTTAAACCTATGCCAATTGTATTGAGGACAATTTTAGAAGGTACACTTTGTAACATATTCTCTTGTCAAAGTCACTCAGTATTCAACCAACAAAATGTAAGAGAAACCTCAGTTGCTCCTGACAAGACCCAATGAAAAACAGCAGGTGATTCAAACCACTAAAATTCTAAATAGAGGAATTTTATTCTTAATTTAGGATAAAACTTCATGTAATCTGTGCTGTGATGGGATAGTAGGGAACTAATTGAAGCTTTCAAATGTGGAAAAACTAGCTGTGGCTCCTGGTTTGGGAAGAGTTATGTCTGACATTTAGAGTGAGTTAGATAGCTGATGTGTGTTAGAAACTAGAGTACATCCACCAAAAAAACCAAAAAAACAAAACCAAACACTGCATTTATTCCTTAGATGTAAAAGAAACTTCTGGAATTTAAAAATGAAAATTAATTTTCAATTAAAAAAATTATATTTAAAATTAAATTTAAAACTAGCCCTGTAAGAAAAACATATTTCATATTTCATCTGTCTTTAGGATTAATTTTACACCCAGCTATCTCAGTCACAAAATAACACACTCTTCAATATCATATGGTGTTCAAATCACCCCAAAAGATAAAGATGTAATTTGAGTGAAATTCCTCCTTCGTTGAAGTAAGGATTTTTGTTGTCCATTAACTTTCCAATGCCAATAAATTCTGGCATTAAAAAACCCCAAACAATTTTTAAGAATAAAATTTTTAAAAACCATGAAACAAACCACAAAGCAAACACCAAAAAACTGACCCACAAATCAACCAACCAAAAAAATCCCAAACAGATTATATACCTCGTGTGCAAGATAATGAAGGTGATTTCAACAAATAAAAACCTGTGCATGTGGTCTAATTTATCATCTCAGAGTCTAGTTATAAGCCTCAGTGTGTCAAGTGCAATCTGAATCTCAGTTGGTATTCAATATCTACCTGGCCTCCAATTGTTTCTCTGTAGAGGCATCTCTTGCAGGTCCTTTATCCCATCTACCAGACTCATGTGAATATTTCAGTTTTATGGGGACCTTCCAGATTGCACTAGACACTTACTTCAGGCAACCTAAATGCATATTTTGTTTCCAAAATACTCTGGCAAAGTCATACCAAAGATGTGAAGTCATGAGTTGTTTTATCTGATTCAAGTATCCACTTGCCAGATCCTCTAAATTTTAGATGCCTATACATACAAATGTTAATGTGAGGTAAATCTCAGAGGTCAGTAAAAAGTTAAATAAACGACAGGGCAAAGAGCAAAAACAAGGTCACTGCATAATGATAGGTATAATTATATTGAAACTTTTCTAAAGTTCTTCAGAATGGAAAAGACAAAGAAAGCAATTATTCCCATATCCCCTCCCACCCATTTTGAGACACTAAAGAAAGCCCTGAATCATTACATTATACTACATCCCACTACAGAGAAGATCAAAAGCTCAACTTTTGCCCTGCAGCCCTCAGAGTTTGTGGGACCCTCAACCCAAGTTGTTTGGACTAGTGCAAATTGATATATCTAAATCAATAAATCCCTTGTTGGCCTCTTTAACTCCATCTGAACTCATTCATATCCCAGCCACACTGAACCCCTACCAAGAGAGTGTAAGCATAAGGCAAGTAACAAATCTCAGGGCCAGGTGAGGCTTGTCTGAAGTGACAGCTGAGTGAGGACTTTGTCAAGGAGCTTTACTGAAGCTATGGTTCTCTTCAGCAAAAGTGCTAGGCCACCAGGCAGGGCTCTCACTCTCTCTCAAATGAGAACTTTATACTGCAATAAGACCTGAAATCCTAATGTTCTCAAAAATCTTTCCTTTTTAATATCTGGAGTCTTTCCTAATTATTTTCAGATTAATTTCCAGCTAATACATAAGGATGAAATTTGGCGCATGACCTATAACCCTAAGCATGTTGTAATTCTGTTACCAATCTCCTGATTTCATGGGGGGCTTAACAAGCACCATATGTGAAGCACTGTGCTCTTCTGCATTAACTCTGCCTGGCAATCCAGGGGATCTCTCTGCTCTGCTACTATCCCACTTACGCTGTCAGCAGCAAGGCAATATCAAGGTCTGACGAAATGTATTTTTACCGTATCTGTGTCCTCGAGGCTGCAAAGGACCCTAAGGCACCACATAGCCATGCACAAAACACTCCAGGGTATGCTTAGATAGAACTGTAGTGAACAGCAAAGTGGAAGGAGCAGGAGAGAACTTCAGATCCACAACTCAGTGTCCTGCTGATTGCCACCTTTCAACTAATGCTCTGAATCAGTGAGCTTTTTGTGTTAGTACTCAACTTCTCCCATATCCCATCACATTTTCTCTTCTCTACTTCATGCTCCCACCTCTGGGACACTGTATGACCATGCAGAAGCTAACTACATTTAAAACTAATCAAGTTTGAAGTGGAAAATTAAGATATCTTTTTAGGTCTACTTTATAGAGTGTCTGTGGTAACAGTTACGCTGTTATGGGGTTTGGCTTCTTTGCCCCTAGTTGCTGCCTCTTCTCAGATGATGCACAAAGAAAATATCATTTTCTCCTAACCCTGGTGCTGGTCAAATCAGGCACAACTAAGTGGTGGCACTAGAGCAGCAGAGTTGCCCTGAGCTGGCTCACACTGGAGAGAACTAAGCACACTCCTGAGGGCAGTCTGGAAGTTAGAGCTTCTCAGATCTCTCTTGCTGGCTCTGACTTAAGGGAGGAATCATTAAGGTCAGTAATAAAGAGGTCAACGTGGTGGTATTGTGTCAAAGGGGAGAACATATTTGGCATGTTATCATTAGAGTAAAAAAAACAGATCAGCGTTTATAGCAGAACCATCTACTGATCCAGACACCTTCCTGAACATGCATGCCTGAACCTAAGCCCAGAGATGTCCTTAGGAGCATTTCTACCAGTTTCAGTAGGCTTCACGGGACACACTTGATAGGCATGAAACACTTCTAACTGCTGGAAGAAAGTTTGGTCTCATGCAGTAGAAGTGGCTATTAAATCACAGGTTATCCCCTCAATAAATGTTTAAAAAGGGCTCCAGACAGGCTCTGCTGTCTCCTGAATCAGTTCCCTCCTTCAGGAAGGACTCTGTGTTCCATGCCTGCTCCACAGAACTTATTTCTTCTCTCCTCCTTCCCAGTTTACCACATGGCCTCCTTGTAATCCCTTGTTCCTGACATCAACCCATAAAACCCCTTCCCCTTGACTACCCCACTAGCACTCTCTTAAAAACATATATGCAACAGCTTTCAGAAACTGCCGTGGATCTAGAGTATTGTCTGAAAATGAGCTTGAAACCTAAAGGTTTGCAGGCTTGTGGGGGAGAAAAGCCATTATATTTGATAGCTCTCTGCAAATGTGGGCAATTACAGAGAGAAAAATCCTCCTTAGCACCACTGAAACTCTCTGTGATCAGCTCCATTCATGGTTTCAACCTATAGACTGTAGGACTGAAAGGCTTCGTTAATGATTTCTACATTGGACCAAATGATATCCTTTACAATAATGCAATTCCAAGAATCCTCACTCACTTCCATTTGTCACCATTGGGGCCAGAGGCATGCACAGATCAGCCAGCACACTCCTTCAGACCTGCACTTCTGTTTCAATAATAAAACCCCAAACGCAGAACATTTTTTCTCCTTCTCCTCCCTCCCAAANCTTCTTCTTAAAAAAATGTATTGTATTTAAAAAAAAAAAAAAAAAAAGAAAAGAAAAGAAAAGAAAAGAAAAATCTTGCCCATCAGTATAAAGTGATAGGTTTCATCTGAACGTAAACCTTTTTCACCAGTAGGTCATATTTCTAAAAGGCTTCCATCTTGCCTTCAGAATGTGGATGTGCTTCTTTCAAGGCATGTGATATTAACATTTGTGGCAGCTACACCCTCGTATTCAGCAGAGGATGGAGTAGAAATGGCTCTCCATTGATTTTCATGACCTCCAATCTCCCTGTTTCCAAAGAAAATAAAGTGGTCATTGTTTGCACGTGCCATGACCCTGTTATGGGTGCTACCAGCACTGCTGAGGTGAATGTTATAGGTCTTGTGTTGCTCAGCTGAAAAACAGCTCCATTTCTTTCCTGATTTTTATGAATAGCGGAATCATGAAGATACCTTTGTTGTCTTTATGTAGTCTTGACTGCCTACAGTTTTCAGCATCATGCAGATTTTGTAGGTCTTGTGGTTTCGAGTTGTTCATTATATTTATATACATGTGAATGGATGTACATAGCACCTTTTTGTTTAAGAAATTAGAAGAGAGTATGAAAATTAGAAATTAGGAGAGGGAATCAAATGTCCTACATCACACCTGAAACTAGAAGTAAACTTCATTAGTTGTGTCAAGGCCTTCAGACAGCTCTTTGCCTTGAAATGTTGGCTCGGTGGGAAACCTACACAGCATGAACCTCATTGTACCGTAAACATTGACATGGAGGCTGTGGCTGCTCCCTCCCTGGAGGTGTTCAAGCCCAGATTGGATAAGGCCTTGAGTAACCTGTACTAGTGGGAGGTGACCCTGCCTATGGCAGGGGGTTGGAACTAGATGATCCTTAAGGTCCCTTCCAACCTTACCATTCTATGATTCTATGATTCTATGACAATTCTCAATAACAACATGATAATGCAGTGCCACATAGGTACAAAAAAGTTCCATGATATCACCCAAGGACCACCCTGTTCACAAGAAAGGGTCATGTTACCTGATTGGAAGCAGAAGCCTTCACTACCAACAGGTGTCTTACCTTCCTCCTTTGAGATTTCAGCATTCCACCTCCTTGTGTTCATAACAGGCCAGTGAACTTCCGGATAAAGATAAGCTTGACCAATTCTATATTAACTTGTTTATTTTCACATGTTTACTAATTTTTCTCCAAACAGCTTTTGCTAGGCTTCCAGTTTTAAAATATCCTTCAGGTCCCACTGTCAGTTCAGGATCACATCACCAACCCAGAATACACCAAACTTCCTTAGTCACAGGCCTAATTGCATTTCAGAGGTGACTATTCCTGCCAGTTTTCACAGATTTACAGTGTTGCTGTTTAGTGAATGTTATTTGCTCAGCCGCTGAACTGTACTGCAATTCATGGTAGACAAGCTCAGTGAGCTGAGCGCTGTACTGGATGATTACAATTGAGTTTAGTAAACTATGTTTAAAGATTACGCATCACAGGATTGGAAGAGACCCTGGAGAGGTCATCTCACTTTCACTCTTGGACAGTATTTATTCACCATACTTAACTGCTTTTCCTTTCTCCCTCGACATCCTTAAAATGTGGGTAATAACTTCCATTAATGGACGTATTTTAGGAGCTAAATACCATTAAGTCAGTAGAAATTGTGATGCAAAATGAAAACACAAGAAATCTGGTAGCTATCAGTCTCTTCAACTCTCTATCATCTATTGGTATTTCTAAGGCAACTATCTCGGTGTTATCTAAGCACTGTAATATAATACAATCACTTGCAAGTTATATCCAAGTGCAATGGGTTTTACTTATTAATAACGTAGCACTTATCTTCAAAGTGCTTCACAAACTAATTAATTCTCACAGCACCTCCCTGTCAGGCAGGTGAGGCAACTATTATTCCCATTATACTTATCATCATGATTATTACTTGGAGAAACAAGGTTAAGTTACTCATTCTATCTCCCCAAAGAGACAGAGTGTTAGAAAGAGCACCTGAGCTCAGTTATTAGAGATCAGGGTTTCCTGACCTGTTTTGAGACCCCCTCATCATGCCTTATACCTAGCCCCTATGACTGGTAACAACATAATCATTAAACATCAACATGACAAAACATGACAGGATTCTTTTTCTGAGACTGGATTTTATATATATATATATATATATATATATATAATTTTTTTGTTTGTTTGCTTGGATTGTTTTTTTTTCCAAACCAAGACCCTAAACAACCAGTCTGCTCCATGCTTTTGTGTGAGTCATCCAGATTCATCAGGCTTGTGAAATGATTTACTGTCTTGGCTGCTTCAATTTCACGTGCTTCATTGCATTGGCATTATTCCTCAGACAAGCAATTGCTGCACTCAAGTTTCTGCATCTTCAAGGCAAGGAAGACAAACAGGAAGGAGATTTAACCACCATGGAAAATTTGAAAAATGAAAATAATAGAGCCTACTCGTTGAACCATTCTGGTTATTTGATAGCACAAAAGCATTCCTGCCTCATCAGACCATTTACAACTCTATCTCTCAAGTTTATCTGAAGGTATTGACATCTGAGTCCATGTGAATACACATGTAAGAATGTAAGAACTAATTCCATTCCTCCCAGCTTCAGTGGCTAGCTTGGACTTCAGATCATGTGCAGGGATATTGCATAACCATTGGTAATAACTAGTGACATTCATTATATGAGGTAGTTAGAGGAGGTAAACAGAGATAAAAGCTTAACAGTTGCCCAAGTGAAGGAAGGCTTATAATAATTAGCCCCATACTACAAAGTAGCCTTATCAAGTTGTAGGATGGCTTGTAAGCTACTTAGGCTCCCACTTTTTGTGTAGTGATGATACAGTGGGCTGAAATTTGCCAGCTGCCTTCTCGTAGGAGTACCTTCTGTGGGAATTCTGCCCACCAAAACATTATGCACCAGGATGAAAATGTATTTTCATAACTTGCTGAAGGTCATCTTGACAGTGTAGCTATTAAATATATATACACACACACACATACAGACATACATAACTTTATTCCTATAGAATTAAAACCATGAGAAATTGGATATTGGCACACCTGTGTTCTATAAGGACGAGGAGAGAACTTCAAAAGGTTGGTTTGAGTTTCAGAAAAGCACTCCAAGTCTTTGAGGTAAAATTCATCTGCCCTAACTTGGACATCTTAAAACTAAACAACTAAGTCTGAGCTTGTCAACCCAAGCTCCCTTCATGGAGAGAAATGGGCAACTCTGGAGAATGATTCATCTTATCCCATCACAGGTGTGTAAGATAGATTGGATGACTCACTCTCTGGAGGTGCCCACTTGTCTCTGCTGACTCTGAAGCGAATTTATCTCAGATTTAGGCATTTAACTTTTTGGTACATAATATTAGGTGATGTGAATCTCACACTTGCATTCTCTACTCACATTTTGTTTAAGCCCTTTCACAGTTGGTATGGAATATGGAAAATGTAGAACAACATCAATTTGGAGGATTTTAGCTACTTTTCTCTCTAGGAAGGGAAAAAAATAGAAAGGGAAAAAAAAACAACCTTCTTCCTCAAAAGATTCAAGCAGAGTTTGTGACATTTTGTAATTTAATAAATGAGGGACTTACTGCCAGGACACTCTCAATTTGATATTTTTTTACTGAACCATAATATGCAGACTTCTGTTTTAACAGAAGAGTGACACAGTTGACTCCAGGAAGATCACATGGTCAGTGAAAGTTGAGTGCATATATAAATATTTTTGGGATCAGGCACACATAAATTAATTAGAATTTAAATACCTTTGTGGATCTTGGCCTTTTTTCACAACCTTCCTCAGTTAATGCTAATTCTGTGACCTTCACAGAATCCAGACTTAGATTTTCTGTTTAGTAGAATGATACTGAGGATGAAGGGGAGTGGGAAGTAGGACAGGTTTACGTTTTTAGCTGCCCAGTGTGACCATGATTTTCATGACACAGGACGGTTTATTTTAGAAGAACAAGTAAAACAAATCAACAAAAAAGATAACAAAACCAACAACAACCCACCAAAAAAAAAATACCACCAACAAAAAAAAAAACCAAACCCAAAACAACAACTGCAAGTATTTGCCACAGGAGGTCTGAGCTTTGAAATGAGATGAAGGTAGTCTTTGCATTTCTATGCATTTATTTGCATAAAGACACAGAAACCAGCAGAGGGAACGATGACTTTCAGCCTATTTTTACTCAAGCTGCTAAGTCACTTCTGAATCTGCTTTAACTGTAACAAACTTTAACTGTATAGAATCAGCTTTGTGTAGAATTTTCATGTAAAGATTGTCTTGCTGTTCTGTTTGCACAGCACTTAGAACAAAAATAAGAAGAGCATAATTTAAAAAAGAAAATAAAAATGTGTACCCAAATCAGTGAAAAGACTCCATAATAATTCACCCATCTTCATCTCAGTGCAAACTTTTCTTCACATTGCAGAAGAATTAGGCCTTACAAAGAGTTCCCCCATCACCACTTTATTATATCTCAATTTTAAAAATGAGAACTCCAAGGTCAGTGGAAAGCAACAACATAAAAGCAACCAATTCTTGCTAATGTAGCTTGGAATAGTGGGTGGGCCGTCTCTCAGGTGAGAAAAGGCAAGCTGCAAAGCAAATACCTGAGGTGACTTCTGCTTGTTTGAGTCTATTACCCTTAGGGCTGTGTTCTTTTGGCTAGGGATATCTGTTGATCTTACCTCTTAACAGTAATTATGGTAGACAGCTTTTTGGCTTTCAGTACTGCTCCATAGGTAACATAAATCATACAAATTATTACCACTATTCTAAACTATAATTACCCATAGACCCTGACATGCCAAAATGTCTATTAATTTGATAATATGATAAATACTTTACTGCATAAAACTATAATTATTACTTCAAAATTGACACTTATAACAGCTTGATTTTAATTTTTTTTTTCCAACAGGCAACTCAATGGTATATTGACCAATACCAATTATATTTAAATTCAGTGATAGGCATTAGAATGCAAATTGGTAGCATGTGAAGGGCACTTCTTAAAGGAAAATGTCACTAGAGTTAGTTTGGTTGGGGGGATTAGAATTCCATAAAGGAATACATTACTAAGTAGTTTAAGAGGAAAGAAACACCTCAAAAGTAGCCCAGGAAATGACAACAATATCAACAAAAAAAAAAAAAATCTGAAAATTAGCCCAGGAAATGGGAACAAGATCAACAAAAGATCTGAAATTTTACCAGTGGTGAAAATAGTTCATAGATCAACGTTGTAAAACCACCCTTACGTATGTTGCTTCAGATGTCATCGGGAAAAAAAAATCAGTGGCTCATCCTACAGGAGAAAATGTTACTTTTTTAAAGTGAAAGGACCAGCTAACACTATCTGTGGGAAAGACTGAGGTCCCCATTCCGCAACTGCCTGGGTGTGGACAGCCCCTGGCACAGCTCCCAGGTTTGTTTTATTCAGTGACTGCTGAATGCAAAATACATAAACAAGCCTGGGAACAGAGGCCTTAATCCAGACCTGTTCCTGCTCTGCTGGCAGCCTAACTGCTATAGAATTAAGTGAGGATCCTGTTTACTTTTTTTTTTTTCTTTTTAATTTATTTATTTACTTGTTTTACTTTTTAAAAAATCTTATTTTCTTTACATTTTTTTTACTTTTTAAAAAACCTTTTAACATTTATTTCCTTATTTATTTATTTACCTGTTTTACTTTTTTTTTAAATTTTTTTTTACTTTTTGTAAAACTTTTTAACATTTATTTCCTTATTTATTTATTTGCCTGTTTTACTTTTTAAAATTTTTTTAACTTTTTTTTTACTTTAAAAAAAACTTTTTAACATTTATTTCCTTATTTATTTATTTACCTGTTTTACTTTTTTTAATCTTTTTTTTTTACTTTTTTAATATACTTTTTTTTCCTTCTTCCACATTGTCAATACAAAGTTGTGGGAAGTAAGTCTTACATGTACACATCTTCTTAAACTCAATGAAGTGTTTGAGTCTTTCTGAGCGGTCAGGTTAGTGTCCAGAAATCACCTCTTGGGCTATATTTATACCTACATACATGCTGAGTGCTTTTGTGACAGCTGATTTTAGTTTCTTATTGGTATTAGTACTTTAAAAGTGTAGCTATAGTTTCTATAGCAATAGAAATCTTCATAAGTGTTTCCTACTTTTCTTTAAAAAGCTGAATTATGGTGATTTTTCATGTTCTTCCCTCATTTTTTTTTTCCTCATTAATGTTTTGACTTCCAAAAGATGGGGTAGGGAGGGGGGGTGGTGGGGGTGGGAAAGTGTCAAAGGAAAAAGGGATATCAAATTTATTTCAAGTTTTCATTCCTGGGTGGTATTGTTATCATTCAACTTCATGTATTTACACTTAGAAGTTTGAGTGTGAACCATGTTGCCACAGGCACACTCTGGATTCAAAGGACAGCTATAGGCGTCTTCGGAAGAGATGGCAGCTAAATCAGTAGATCTTCTTTCTGCAGGTGTTTTCACTAAGAAAAAAAAAGGAGACTACAACTAACTCAGCATCAGAGCAAATGAATCTCATCCAGAGTTTCTGGTTTTTTCCATTGCCAAAATAGAAATAAAAGGAAGGAGAAAATTACTCGAAAGAAAGAATTAAAAAAAACAGAGCAGAAATGAAGAAGGAAAATATTAAGATGTTAATACTATAAAACTGAAAACTCCTCCATTTATTTTCTATGGTTAAAAAGAAAACAAAAAAAAAAACCCCAAAACAAGCCAATACTTTCTTTGAAAGATTTGAATATCCACCCATTAAGTATGCTGTCAATTGATCCAAAATACTTGATAAAAAAGAAGAAAAAAAAATATAAGCAGTTAATAATGAGAAGTTATTAGGCAGAAAGAACCTTTGATACATAAAAGATTTTCCAATGAAGCAGGAAACCTCATTTCCTCATTATAAGGCTTGACAACATATGAAATAATGAAAAGGTTCTGGTTCCATTAATGTAATGTTTTTTCTGTGTAGACAGAAGTGAGTTCCTGGGTTGTTGTTGTGCAATGTTTCTGTAAGCTTTAGTAGTTGTTTTTCCACTGATCAAAGAGAACAAGGGAAATAGAGCTGCTCAATGAGCCTTCTTCATCTGATATACTACGTGTATTATAAGTGCTAATGGCTTTGGAAGAGCTTCTGATGACTTTCAAACTGGTGGGTGGGACAAAAAGCGAACAATTTCTCCTGTAGAGGTAGAACAGGAAGAGGAGATTTCTGAAAAGGTGTTATTTTCACTGGAATATGAGCTGGAAAATCACAATATTGATGCTCACATCTGGCAGAGATATTGGCCAAAACTGAAAAAAAAAGTGAATGTGAAATAGCCTGTTCAAATGCCTTGTCTAACTTGGGGGAGTGGAAGGAGGTGGGGGGGGAAGACCTAAACCTTGATTAGCCTGTTAGCCTCTTAGCGAATAATTACTGCACACTATCAAGTGGGAGCCTACAGGTGAACTTCTTTCTAATGATTTTCCAAAGTATAGGTAGATGAATACGGATTTTTAACTAAATTTTTATTCCTTCTGCTCAGAGATATCAAGAATCAGGATCAAGAATATCTGCAAATGGGTTGTTTCAATGCACATGCTGACAGTAAATATGATAAGTAACTGAAAGTATTAACCTATTTATCTATATAGCTTAACTTTTTCCTATGTAAATGATTACAGAAATAACCACCAATGTACAGAGCTGGAATTTCCTTTTCTTTTTTATGGTACTTTAAGGGAAGAAGGGGAGAAAACAAAACAAAGTAGTCATGATTACTTAAATCTTTCCTTTTAATAACGTGGTAGACAGTCAGCAACGATGATGTGATTCATTACTTGCCTATAATGTTAATTATACATTATTAGCTGTTTCACAGTGTGATAGCTGGCAATTGGCGATATGATTCATAAAGTTCTATTGTTAAGCAAATCTGCAAATCTATTTGATTTAGGTTAAAAGAAAGGGCAATAGGTCATAAGAAGTATAAAAAAAGAAAAAGAGAGAGAGAGGGAGAGCACCAGAAGAAAGACAAGACCGGCATAATTTGCGGTTCTATTTTTGTATGAACAACAAGGTTTACAGTGAAGAGCTGTTGGATACAGTTTCGGTGAGCAAGGATTTTGCAGAGAGATTAGATCAGTTACAAATTGCTAAATCTGATGACTTAGATAAAAATTTAACCAGAGGCTTTGAAAGAGGTAGAACACGTTCCTGTGGAGAAGCGATTGCCCCGTACTTCCGAGATACAGCTAATCACAGAAGGCCCCACTGACTCTACCTCTACACTGAAAAGGGAAGAAGTCATTCATGTGAGCATGGAGAACACTTGCTCTTGTCACAGAGTGAAAACTACATTTCACTTTGAAAATTCACCCTATAATTTGAGGAGCCCCCACAAGCCAGTCCATCAAGTGTACTGTAATGTGCTTCCTTCAAATACACCTCTAATCACATCTGAGTTGTGAGCTGAATACATTGAGTAAAACAATTATTTCCTACGTCATGGGCTTTGTAAGATTCCAAAACCTTTTCCCATTTCCACAAAAATCCCACCAACCTTAACTAACCATTTAAAAAGTGAAAGGCAACAGATTACAAATGCTCACAAGGTGAAATGTTCATTCCAGACTAGTTCATATCTGAGCTAGGAAAGAGAACTGAACCTTCATCATCCTTGCTCCAACAAGCAACGACTTGTTCAGGGTAGACCTCATCTTTTCCTACATCATGGTCTTTGTAAGATTCCAAAACCTTTTCTCATTTTCACAAAATCCCACCAACCTTAACTAACCATTTAAAAAGTGAAAGGCAACAGATTACAAATAATCACAAGGTGAAATGTTCATTCCAGACTAGTTCATATCTGAGCTAGGAAAGAGAACTGAACCTTCATCATCCTTGCTCCAACAAGCAACGACTTGTTCAGAGTAGACCTCATCTTTTCACTGGTGTAAGTCAAAAGTGAACTATAGATCTGAACTTCTGTATCCCAATAAGTGTACTGCCAATACAGGCACATCTGACATTTATATTTAATTTGAAGAAGGAAATGCTGACTGAGTAGAACTTTTTTTTTTTTTTTTTAAATAACACAAGTAAAAGAAAAAAAAGAAAGTAAACCAAGTCAAACAAATAGTTTTTATTTGTTAATTTTAATATGCCTTTAAATTTTAGGGGAAGGAGTAAAATTGAAGTCATATCACCTTGTTCGTAATATATTTTATGTCTTCTTTGCTCCCAGAAGACACTCTGAAGGCATAACATAAATGCCAACAACCACACAGTTCTCTCATCCATTTCCTTATGTGCTCAACTCATCTATGCAGTGACAAACCTCATCCTAATTCATTCAGAGGAAGAAAGAGAAACACAATGTTTTCAGAACATTAAAATACAGGACCAAGCTCATGGAAAACTCCAAGATCATTTGCTGTTGTGTTTTATTTCTCAAGGCAATCGTTTTGTGGGACAAAGATAGGCCTGGAGCAAAGAATTCCTAAGCACTGTCTCCAGCTCTGGCTTGACTGTCTGTTGCCAACATATCACAGTGATTGGGTGATTTATTTATAAAACATAGATTAGATTAGCTCAAACAAGATTAAATTAGATAGAGCAAGTCACTTAAACTTTCACTGTCTATTTCCTCATCTGTAAAACAGCGATATCAATATTTACCTATTACATGGTGACTGTGAGGATTACTTAATCTCCCTAAAGAATTATCATGATTATCATTAATCTGGAACACATGAAACAAGGAAACAAGTCCCGATAAGGAAACAAGCTTGTGAATCAGCTGAGGCGGAGTAAAGGTACAAAAGCAATTCTTCTGCTGATCTGATAGTAAATCATTCTTGATAAAGGTTTTGAGATGGCTTTATTCCATACTGGGCACCTAAAAATATAATGTTTAATATAAGATCATAGAATAATAGAGTTATAGAATGGCTTAAGTTGGAATGGACCTTAAAGGTTATATAGTCTCAAGCCCCCTGCCATGGGGCAGGAACCTTTCTCACTAGACCAGATTTCTCAAAGCCTCATCCAACCTGGTCTTAAACACTTCCAAGGATGAGGCATCCATAACATATCTGGGTAGCCTGTTCTAGTGTCTCACCACCTTCATAGTAAACAATTTCTTCCTAATGTCTAGTCTAAATCTACCCTGCTCTAGTTTAAAACCAATGCCTCTTGTCCTATCACTAGATGCCCTTATAAAAAGTCACTCTCCGGCTTTCTTACAGGTCCCCTTCAGGTATTGAGAGACTGCTATAAAGTCTTCCTGGANGGAGCCCCCACAAGCCAGTCCATCAAGTGTACTGTAATGTGCTTCCTTCAAATACACCTCTAATCACATCTGAGTTGTGAGCTGAATACATTGAGTAAAACAATTATTTCCTACGTCATGGGCTTTGTAAGATTCCAAAACCTTTTCCCATTTCCACAAAAATCCCACCAACCTTAACTAACCATTTAAAAAGTGAAAGGCAACAGATTACAAATAATCACAAGGTGAAATGTTCATTCCAGACTAGTTCATATCTGAGCTAGGAAAGAGAACTGAACCTTCATCATCCTTGCTCCAACAAGCAACGACTTGTTCAGGGTAGACCTCATCTTTTCCTACATCATGGTCTTTGTAAGATTCCAAAACCTTTTCTCATTTTCACAAAAATCCCACCAACCTTAACTAACCATTTAAAAAGTGAAAGGCAACAGATTACAAATACTCACAAGGTGAAATGTTCATTCCAGACTAGTTCATATCTGAGCTAGGAAAGAGAACTGAACCTTCATCATCCTTGCTCCAACAAGCAACGACTTGTTCAGAGTAGACCTCATCTTTTCACTGGTGTAAGTCAAAAGTGAACTATAGATCTGAACTTCTGTATCCCAATAAGTGTACTGCCAATACAGGCACATCTGACATTTATATTTAATTTGAAGAAGGAAATGCTGACTGAGTAGAACTTTTTTTTTTTTTTTTTAAATAACACAAGTAAAAGAAAAAAAAGAAAGTAAACCAAGTCAAACAAATAGTTTTTATTTGTTAATTTTAATATGCCTTTAAATTTTAGGGGAAGGAGTAAAATTGAAGTCATATCACCTTGTTCGTAATATATTTTATGTCTTCTTTGCTCCCAGAAGACACTCTGAAGGCATAACATAAATGCCAACAACCACACAGTTCTCTCATCCATTTCCTTATGTGCTCAACTCATCTATGCAGTGACAAACCTCATCCTAATTCATTCAGAGGAAGAAAGAGAAACACAATGTTTTCAGAACATTAAAATACAGGACCAAGCTCATGGAAAACTCCAAGATCATTTGCTGTTGTGTTTTATTTCTCAAGGCAATCGTTTTGTGGGACAAAGATAGGCCTGGAGCAAAGAATTCCTAAGCACTGTCTCCAGCTCTGGCTTGACTGTCTGTTGCCAACATATCACAGTGATTGGGTGATTTATTTATAAAACATAGATTAGATTAGCTCAAACAAGATTAAATTAGATAGAGCAAGTCACTTAAACTTTCACTGTCTATTTCCTCATCTGTAAAACAGCGATATCAATATTTACCTATTACATGGTGACTGTGAGGATTACTTAATCTCCCTAAAGAATTATCATGATTATCATTAATCTGGAACACATGAAACAAGGAAACAAGTCCCGATAAGGAAACAAGCTTGTGAATCAGCTGAGGCGGAGTAAAGGTACAAAAGCAATTCTTCTGCTGATCTGATAGTAAATCATTCTTGATAAAGGTTTTGAGATGGCTTTATTCCATACTGGGCACCTAAAAATATAATGTTTAATATAAGATCATAGAATAATAGAGTTATAGAATGGCTTAAGTTGGAATGGACCTTAAAGGTTATATAGTCTCAAGCCCCCTGCCATGGGGCAGGAACCTTTCTCACTAGACCAGATTTCTCAAAGCCTCATCCAACCTGGTCTTAAACACTTCCAAGGATGAGGCATCCATAACATATCTGGGTAGCCTGTTCTAGTGTCTCACCACCTTCATAGTAAACAATTTCTTCCTAATGTCTAGTCTAAATCTACCCTGCTCTAGTTTAAAACCAATGCCTCTTGTCCTATCACTAGATGCCCTTATAAAAAGTCACTCTCCGGCTTTCTTACAGGTCCCCTTCAGGTATTGAGAGACTGCTATAAAGTCTTCCTGGAGTCTTATATTCTTCAGGCTGAACAGACTCAACTCTCTCAACCTGTCCTTCTGGGAGAGGCGCTTCAGCCCTCTGATCATTTTTATGTCCCACTTCTGGACCCTCTCCAACACATCCATGTCCTTAAAGACAGTAGTCTAAATTCCATTTAGACTACCAAACATATAAATAGATATCATGCAATAGGTAAATCAATCACCTCATGATTCTGGGATGAATCATCCTAGGGATTTTCTTCTTTATCTGTAGAGGGAGCTTAGGTAATTGGACAAGATATATTTGAGACAGTGAACATTCTGTGAGTCTAAACTGAAGGATTTAGTAACTTACTTGAAAACTACAGCTACATGTCGTGTTCTTCCCAGGAGCAGGGTAAACTAACAACCAATGCATATCTCCTCCTAAATGCTTGGCTCTACCTTCTCACATCTTAAAAAAACTGCCACCCTTTTAAAATAGTCAATTAGATTACATGATAATTTGGGGATTTTTTTTTTCTTTAAATTAAGGTAGAAAAAGGCATTGCAATAACACTAAGTATCACAGGGTGGTTAAGTATTTTGTACAAGAAGACTTTATATTTGGGGATGGAGAGGAGGAGTTTAGAGTAATTTTTTATTTCTTAGCTGAGGTAGGACTTGTCATTAAGTTTTAAAGTATTTAGCACAAGAAGTCATTAAGACTAATTTTTTTTTTCCTCTGGAGTTTCTTTTCTATTACACAATGAAGGGAAAGTCCTTCTTTATATTTTTCCATCCAGCTATTCTTTTATAAATACTTATGCCCCCTCCCTTCACAAAGAACAATTCCATTTTGTTTCAGTATTAATCTAAAGGCAGAGGATCTTGCCTCTCTCAAGGGGAAGGAGTATTTCCCACTTCACATGCTCCCAGATCTGCTTAAAAACAAGGAGATATTTCTCCTCCAGAGCACATTAATAAGCCCTGATGAGGCATCAGCTGTCCTGGCAGCATGGTTTTTTTGTCTATGTTTTTGGGTGAGAAATGAGAAATACCTTCTTAGCACTGCTAGAAAGGGGGCTGGAAGAAAACAGTGAATATAAGTACATGAGAGGAGGCTAAGGCTTACCACCCCTTAGCAAGGCTAGGGTTGCAGAGAGGCTTTTAGGTTTGGTCTAAAGTTTTCTGAGCCAAGAAGAGAGCTTCATTTGATATAAATCAAAATATATAGGTGATTTATATAAATTAAAATCATAGAATCATAGAATCGTAAGGTTGGAAGAGATCTCAAAGATCATCTAGATCCAACCCTCTGCCATAGGCAGGGACACCTCCCACTAGTACAGGGCACTCAAGACCTCTTCCAACCTGGCTTTGAACACCTCCAGGGAGGGAGCAGCCACAACCTCCCTGGGCA
>VWZE01001555.1:157795-185937 GCA_013396675.1 Eubucco bourcierii | reverse complement strand
GACAAGAGCAGAGTAAAGGGGCAGAATCCCCTCCCTTGCCCTGCTGGCCACACTGCTCTTGATGCAGCCCAGCACACAGTTGCTGTCTGGGCTGCATGCACATACTGGAGGCTCATGTTGAGCTTTTCATCAACCCAGACCCCCAGGGCCTTTTCCTCAGGACTGTTCTTCAGCCATTCACCACCCAGCCTGGATTTATGCTTGAGATTGTACCTACCCAGGTGCAGGACCTTACACTTGGCCTTGAACTTCACGAGGTTGGCCTGGGCCCACCTCTGCAGCCTGTCCAGGTCCCTCTGGATGGATCCCTGCCCTCTAGCAAGTTGACTGTGCCACACAGCTTGGTGTCATCTGCAAACTTACTGTGGTTGCACTGATTCCTCTGTCCATGTCACTGACAAAGATGTTAAACAGCACTGGTGCCAGCACTGACCCCTGAGAGAAGCCACTTGGCACTGGGTGAATACTGTGGGAAAGAAAAACTCCTTATAAAGGGGAAAAAAAAAAGAGCAAAAAAATCTACAAATACATATTTATGCAGTGAGAAGCCATTTAAAAACTACAGTTTCTTCTTTTGACAATAACAAGGACAATAGGAGTGAGCAGAATTTCAGAAGTTTTAGAAACCAGAATGTGGCTGGCCCTTAAATTGTCCTAATCTTAGAGTAGGAGAGAAAATTATCTTTTATAATGCTAAATTATATCTTTGTTTTTCTTAGAAAAAGGAAAACTATTTCAGATAAAATAAAAAATCACCCTGAAAAACCATCTAGAACTTTAAATTCACCCAGACTACATGTGAGTAAGATATATAAAGAAGGGTCTGCCCTCATTTTTGTCTTGTACTGAATTAAGCATGCTGTCAGCACTTAATAAATAATGTTAATAATAATATATCTTTTCACACACCTCTTCACTCCTTGGTACTGATTGGAACTGGAAAGAGCAAAGCATGTCCAAATGGAAACGGAGAGCACTGAAAATTACATTTTGAAAACAAAACCAAAACAAACCAAACAAACCAAAGCTGTGCTGAAGTTTCTAGGCCTTCAGTCCAACTTTGAAAACTCGTTAGGGGTAGATAGTTGAGATAAGTTATGAATCCAGATGTTTCTGTGTTTATCTTCAGCAAAATAGAGTCCAAAAGTTTGCTAAAAAAAAAAAAAGGCTGAGCTCCTAAATTTGAACTTAAACATGTAAGAAAATGCCCTGATGAGCAAGAGCATGAACACAGGCAGTTTTTCTTGACCTCAATGAGATACTCAACCTACTTAACACTTTTGAAAATCAGGCCACAATTCAGGAAAGCATTTCAACATGTGTTTAACATTAAACACATATTTAATCAGATTAAAGCATATACTTAAGCACATTCCTGAACTCAGATCAATTTAAACATATGCTTATGATCTTTGCTAAATAAGGTTCTCACTTAAGTTTCTAAATAAGGGCTTGGGAGCCTAAATTTAGTCTTTGTTTTTATAAAAATCTTCAGTCTGTTCTGAATGAAATAAAAATTTAATTTAAAGTGAAAACACTTGATGTCCTTATTTATTTTGCAACTCATACTCATCACTGCTTGACAATTAGGTAACTAAACCAGAAAACTAAATATCTGAGTTACTTTTAAAAGAAGTAAAAATACTCATTGCTGCAAAATGTAGACCTTTCAAATGCTATTTAATATTGATTCCTTAGAAGGTTTTTATGCCTGATAGTTTGGCCCAATATTATTTAAAATTAGAGATACAACACAAATTTTGCTTTTTTTTTCCTTTGATTGGTTGGTGTAGGCTTTTTTTGATTGGGGTTTATTGGTTTTGATTGTTTGTTTTTATCCATAGGATTTCTACCGATATTATTGTCACAAGGAACAACAGGATTTTTTGCTTCTAGTTTTAATTTTTCCTTTGCTTCATTTTACTTGTAACAGAACAAGCCACATTCTGTCCCTTTCTGTTAACACCTCTGCATACATTTGGATTTCCACCAACCTCTCATCAATCTACCAGTTGTGCAATTACATCTGCTAAGACAAAATCAGTGTTGAATGCCACCATTTTGATTAGGGTAATAGTGACTCATTGGGACAGCAACAATCCAGAGCGTGTCTCTGCACACATTTGCATAGATGTAAGTCAGCCAAAGCAGCACAGAGGCTCATAAATAAGATTGTATTTGCAGGGTGAATTTGCAGCTTGTTAGCAGTTAGACACACTTTGGATGGCAACCATGCTGCCTCCATCCCCTCGGCCATTCCTGTAAGGTAGAGAACTGCAGTCCAAGGTCTGGGATACTCTTTGCCCACATATCTTTCCCTTTCTCCATTTCACATTGGACCCGAATGCTTTACAGTATTTAGTATGTGAGTGTTTTCACCCCATATTAACCAGGGTGGTAATGAGAGGTAGGTTATCTCTTCATGAAAATTAAGGGGTTTAGAGAGGAGTTGCTGAGGGATAAGTACACTTAGCAGGTACTGTGTAATCATTTGCAAGCTGTAAATTCATTTTCAAGCTTATGCTACTATTACTTGTATGCACATTCATAGCCTTGGTTAAAATAGAGCAAATCCCTATATGGACACACTAATTTCAGTTTTAGAGTGGCTTATCTCAGTTTATCGTAAACTTGTTCTGAATCAGCTTATGTTCAACTGAAATAAGCTTAATTTAAAATTAAAATAAAAGGATTAGGATAAATGAAATTGGTGTAAAATCACACCTTTATTGAAGCCAATACAACTCTGTAGGCAGATAAAACCCTAGGCCATGTGTGCTTTTGTAAAAGCCAGTGCTAGAGAAAATAGAAAAAGACAATGAACGGCACAAATATTTCTGACCTGAGTTGGGAGGATATGAGTTGCTAACAAAGAGTTAAAAATAATGCAATTTGAAAAGAACTATTTTGAAATTGCTTAATCTCCATGGTTCAGAGCCTCTCCCATCCAGCCACACTAGACAGCAAGACCCTGCAGGCTCTTAATAATACTTTTATATAGTAGCACTTTACATCTTCACTGTGCTGTAAATGTATTAACTAATTAATTTTCACAACAATGATCTGAGGCTGAGAAATTAGGACTAATATCCTTTCCTTAAAGATAGAGAAGACAACATACCAAGCATGCCAAGGGCCCCTAACCCTGAGTATTATATGCTTTGCTTTGCAAGTGAGAAGATTTCTGACACCAAATATGATGGGATAAAGTTGGACACCCAGAGTTTCAGTCTCCTTCCCTACCATATGACAAACTTGCTGTTGAAAATTTGTCTTCAGGACATGCATTTCACAGACTCCAAGCCAAGCAGGCACTTAAGTTCATGCTTCACATAAAATGTAAATAACATGTGAGAAATATTTAGGTAGTTTAGTGCTTCGGAGGCTCAGGTCCAGAGGGATAGATTTCTAAAGAGACTTCAGGGCCTGTGTCTCACTGGGAAGGTGGAGATCCAAAATTTCCGACTCCTGGGCCTTAATTTCTAGAACCTGTCTAGAAATTTAGAAGATCCTGCTTCACGTTTCAGTAAGCAGAATTTGGACTCTATGAACTCATATGGCAGGAAGGATTCAGAGGTCACAAGTCCCCTGAGAAGGCCAAGCACTGTAAGTTGTTGGAGTTAATCACCTTGAGGTATTCCTGCCCTGAACCATTCCCTAGTGCAAATTGGTAATTCAGTCTACCCGACACAGCCTCCAAAATATGCACTCATAGAATAGTGAATTTCCATACACTAGTGTGTGGAATTTCTTTGATTTTTCTGTCAAAATATTCCCATGAGCATCCTTTAAGGGCTCATTTCCCTGTATACTTGTGGTTCACTTAAGCAAAATGGGCATCAAACACCTGTCTCAAAAGTAGGTGGTGCTTCATATGCTTCATAACCACAACTACATGAGGTTCCCTTAGCTCAACTTTAAAACTAGGCAAACTGCATCTCTGAGCTGTTATGACAGATATACCTCACTGGTCACCTAGATGTTTAGTCAACTACTAAAAGTAACTAAACTACTAAAGTAACTGCTTGGTTAGGATTCTTTTCTTGTCCTTAGAGACATAGAGCACCTCCAGTTAAGCCCATCTGAAGTCACTATCTAGACAGCCAGTAAGGTGTCCATTTCTCTCACTCATGGAAGCATTTTGCACAGCTAGTGTAGGCTAAAGATCCAAGTTTAAGATAGCTAAAATGAGATGAAAGAAATATGGGTATGAGTTCTATACAATTTTGTGTTATAGGAGGCTGAAATTAACACTCTTTATAAACTGGCATGGTGGTTTCTGGTGTTGCTTCTAGTGAGAGTAAAAGATTATATGGTTAAACAGTTCTCAGTGTTGTGTGGAGCAGGGCTGACATAAAGTCTTGCTCTTCTTGGAAATAGGCACGTGTCTGAATTGTAACATGCATCCTCAGTTTAATTCTGGTATACCCTTAGAATTACTTCTATGTGAACTTTGTCCTTATCTTGTGTTGAATACTTATTTTAAAACATATTTCAAACACAAATTCTCAATTTTAGTGTCAGTTGAATGTAACAGTAGCATCCTACCTAGCAAAGTGAAGGTTGCTGAGGAGAGCTATGATCACGTTCTAGCATGCCAAGCTGAGATTTTGGCTGGCACTAACAAATGTTGCAACGTTTATTAATTCATTACTTGGGAAATTGTCTCACCCAATTTCTTCAGGCAGCACCTCACTCATTGCTACACGTTTGGAGAGTGAGTTGAAAATGTCTCATGTTATTTCAGAGTCTTAGTCACTGTTGTTTGGGTGTGGGCACTCCTTATCCTGGACTTCAGAAATTGAAAATAAATGAGAGGTGGAGGTACAGAAACTATTCTCATCAAAAACAGAGTGAAATGAAGAAGCAGAGCCTTCAAGTAACATGCAAAAATAAAATAGACTTTCTAATTCACAGTGTCAAAATGACCTATATTGGATACTGAATACATTGGATCTGTGCTATCTTGGGAGAGCTCAAGTAGCTATTTGAATGTAAAACAGTGTAGTCCTTGTCACATCCAAGGCATATCATATCATATCATATCATATCATATCATATCATCTGATAAGGCTCAGTGTTTTGCTGTTCTTTTCAATGCAGACTTTATGTACAGTGAAGAGAAATACCAACAGAAAGTATATAGGCAGATTAACAATAAGGCAAATTAGGCCTCCAAAAAAAAAAAAGATGCAGAATATTTTATTTTTCTGATGTTCATCTGGTGTGTCATCTTCTTTTACCAAGATCCAACAGACCTGGGTACCTTTTATCCAAGAATCTACCTTATCCTGCACAGTTACAAGCATTTTTGGGGGTTCACAGCCTTGGCTCATAAATGGCAATGTCTTAGCTTAGGACAGATATGGTGGTTCCTACCATTCTTCTCTCCATCCTGTCATTCTCTGAAAATAATCTCCCAGAGGCCAGCCCTTCATACTTCACTGCAGTTTACTTCAGAGTCTATTGACAAAGAACAGTAGTGCCTTCATGTTCTTTTAATAAACCAAGCCACAAATGATGGCTCTGTAAACAGCTGAGACCTCTGAAAGACATTGCTGAGGACCAGGAGAAACTGCTCTATGGACAGATACAAACAGGATCCCCCATAGCAGTTACAAGGTATCCCCACCTGGGAGTCCTGGTCCTTTGTTGTCCTTACTCTGGGTTTTAGGCAATAAACTGACCACAGTTAGGACACTGTAAAAACAGCCAAGGGAAACTTAATAGCCTGAGTTATACAGAATATCAAAATCTTGTTCTCAGTTCTCCTTAGTTTCCTACATCTCATGAATCTCTTTCTTTCCTATGTGATTTTGCAACGTTAATAAGATTTTGGGAGTCTGACGGCAAAATAAATTGAGTGCATGCAAAAATTTTCTTCTAGCAGAAAAAAAAAATAAACAGGTAAAAATATAAATATAATTGGTTTTCTATAACTAAACAACACACCATGTAAACTGTAGATCTAGCCTTAGTCTAGGCTAGTCTATATTAAAAACAAATTTTACAAAACTACACGCATTGCTAATTTAGCATGAAGGCAAAAACATTGCTGAAAGATTGCTGTAACGGAGTATAGTTAATTCTGTTCAATTCCTGTTTCATGGTTCTTAAGAATAGGTCAGAATAAATATTAAATCCACAGGAGATTTATTGCTTCCTTGGAAAATCAATGTGCTGTGAATCAACATTAACATGAACTTTGGACATTCTGTACAGGTTGTGGGGTTTGGGGTTTTTTTTTTTTTTTCCTGGGAATATTTTTGTAAGTCTGACTCTATCTGCTGAGATTTTTGACCACAACTCATTAAAAGTTCTCTAGAATCATGCCAGCTAATTGTGATTAATACAGACCTGAGATCTGAGAACATTCTTAAGCAAGGTGGAGAATCGAGACCTAAGCCTTGAACGCAACTGAGCTTGGTCTAAACTGACTTGAAGTCACAGTCAAGATTGTGCAAGAGACTCAGACTTCAGTAATGTGTTAAACACAGCCAACATTTGTAATGGAGACTGCCCCACCTGCCCTGCCTCTGATAGTATTGCAGATAATTATATGCCATCAATATTACTACCCTCCTTTTCTTATATCTCCCTTTTCATCTTTTCTTTCTGTCTGTTGCCATCATTGATTGAAATTTTGCTTAGATGCTATCAGAACATAGGCTGGGTTTGTGTTGAGTTCTTCAGCATTTCATACAAGGTTGGCAGACATTTTTAACCTGTTTGGACCAAAAGCCAGGAGATTAGGACAATTTTTCCTCTTGTGTATTCCCTGCCTGATTGGTTAATGTTACAAGGATTAAGTCTGATTTTGGTTCTATTTGGTTGCTTGGCTGTTGTTTTTTACTCCTGAAAAATCTACAGTTTTCCATCAGAGGTATTTTCAGCACAAGGTCTCATTAGATACTATTCAGCTCCAGCTTCAGATACCTAAATTTAAAGGTATAATTATGAGAACATAGACTTGATTCAGTTGTCTATACAGGCATTTTGTGCCATTTGAGACACCATGGCTTATCTGAGACATGTTTGTAGACCTTGCTTATTTGAATGTAGAAGGGACCCTAAATTTCTCTTAGGTCCTCCCTGACATCCTAGAGTATCACAAATGTCAATAAAAGCCCATGGTTAGGCAACTGGATCACATACATACATTTGGTCAGCTGAATGCTTCTCATACGGATGAAAATAGGAGTTTAAGCATCAATTATTATAAACAGATGGACACATCTAAGTTATGTTAGCTTGGAGTCAAGATATGTTTCATCTGGACTTCTTTCTTTTGCTTAAATAATGTGTTGAGATACACATTATATCAGGTGCGATACCCTTGAGATACAAGGGTATCCCACTTGATGCCCTCACTCCAGCTGATATGTCAGTCAGGTTATTGCCTCTCACAGATTTATTCACATACCTGCTGTTCATCTCCCATCTATCTTGAACATGCTAGGGTATCTCAAAAATTAGTAGATACCTGTGTTTAGGCCATAGAACTGTGTCCCTTCTGTCTTCAAGGCCCGGCTGTCAAAATGCAGCTTTCTTATCCCTCTACCTTTCCCATCTTTTCCATGTGAGATATTAACCCATGTCACATTGATCTTTGCTTCTACAATACCAGGCTGGGCAGCTCTACAGAGCCTAGGTAAGACCCAGGTAGCTTACAGTCCTTTTGATCGTGCTTCAGGTGAGTGCTTTAAAAATTGGCTCCAGTAGGAAGAGGTTAGATCTTTGATTCTTGTTATCAGAGGTAATGCCCTGCAAAGCATGATGAGGTTCCTGTGATAATCTCAGTGTTGTATCTTGTTATACAGAAATGAATCATGTTTAGGAATAGATCAGGTGGGATGAATGAGGAGGAAGAGATAATAGTGAGATATATAGCTCTTCTAACTAATGTCTCTTGCTTTCCTGCCACAACACTGATTCCACTCATATTCCTAATCCAGTGCAGCACCACAGTTTTTAACTCCCTCAGACAGATGCAGGGAGCTAGGAAAAAGCTCCTTATACAACAAACAAACATAAGAGATCTGTCAGGGGAGCCAGAGGTTCAGCCTTCCTCCAGCTGATGTCTTGGCCATGTCTTCTGCACTTGAAACTCTTCCTTTTCTATATATTTTCTGATTGTGAGACGAGACAAACTAGTTCAAAGGTTAACAAACTGATTATGAAACTGCTGTTGGCTCGAACAGAAACTGAATAGGAATAATTCAGCTGTAACTAAATGCAAGCTGGAATGGAAATGAAAAATGCTTTAATAAACACTCTGGGGCAGGGTTTACGTCTTATCACTGCAATGTAAAGTCAATACAACAATTGGTCTTCCAGGTGTGTCTCTACTGCTAGTAACGACAAAAATATTGAGTAAAATGCTGCTGATGTAGCTGATGACAGTGTAATAATAACAATAGACAATATGATTAGATTAATATTGAGAAGATCCAGTGCCTGAAAGTACAGAGCCTGACATTCAGATATCATTTTTCTTTTTTAATGTAATTCAACAGTATTAAAATTACTATTGGCTTTTTTAGTTATCCATCAGCACACGGTGGGTGGAAATATCTTGGGGTGTGACTGATGGAGCGAGTTGTTCTTTTCATTTTTTTTTTCTGTTTTGTTGTGGGTCTGGGTTTTCTTTTTGTCTTTTTTTTTTTTTTTTTTTTTTTCCTGCTGAATTTCTTGATGTGTATGCTTTTCCACGCAGATGGCACCTTTGGCAACAGCCTGCCTGGCAGGATTTCAGGGCACCATTAATCTATCAAAGCAATGCTAATGAAGTTGGACTCTTAACAGTTTACTCACCATCTGCTTCTAACCGTCATCCTTCTCTGTGCTGTCCTTAATGCTTCTCTCGAGGAGGATGGGAACTCTGAACAGCACTGATTAATGTTCCTTAGTCTGGTGCAGCTACTGACTTCCTATTAACACTTTTGCTCAAAAACAGTGCTAAAAAGTCAAAACCACAGCCACCAAAAAAACTTTTCAGAAGACAAATACCATGTTTTAGACCTCTAACATTGGCTAATTTTGCCTAGCTCAGTAAATAACTGGGTTCTCATCAGTTTCTAACTTTCCTCCAGACTCGTTTACTTAACAAAAGTTACAAAATTTATAATAATAATTCTTATTTTCATTAAATGTTTCCACGTTTATCGCAAGCCTGAAAATATTTCTGTCCTTGCCTAAAACAGTTATCCTGTCATTATCTGAAGGGGACCTACAGGAAGGCTGGGGAGGGACTATTGACAAGGTCTTGTAATGACAGGATGAGGGGCAATGGGTTTAAAATGGAGGAGGGGAGATTGAAACTGGATGTTAGGAGGAAGTTCTTACCAGTGAGGGTGGTGAGACGCTGGAACAGGTGGCCCAGGGAGGTTGTGGCTGCTCCCTCCCTGGAGGTGTCCAAGGCCAGGTTGGATGAGGTCTTGAGGGCCCTGTACTAGTGGGAGGTGTCCCTGCCTGTGGCAGGAGGTTGGAACTAGATGATCCTTGAGGTCCCTTCCAGCCTTGCCATTCTATGATTCTATGATCTCTTTTTTTTGTTTTTTCTTCCAGTGATATTAGTTACCCTAAATAAAGTCATTGACTGTCCACAAATCCCACCTTGCATTCTAACCCCAGATCAGCAGATTTACCAAAACTGCCATTCTTCCATTAAAATCCTTTACATCTCTGCAGCAGTCTGGTATTGCCAAGGTGTTACACTCCTATTCTCATTCCACCATGGATGGGGTTTGCAAACTAGGTGGTTTCCCTGACTTTCTGGCCTGCAGAACCTAAGCCAGAAACATTTGCAGAACACAGAGAAATGCATCCAAGAAAACGAGATTTATAACCCTCTTGCTGACTCCGTTTTATTCTAAAGTCTTATAGCTTCACCTGGAGCAGAGCAGTCCCAGGTGCAAGTTTCTCTTGTTCCTGAGGGCATTTGAAACCACATCTCTATTTCTCTACCTCCCAGGAGAATACTCTAGCCACCAACAGATAGTCCAAGAGATTGTGGGTCTCACAATCTTTTCCAGTAAATCTATTCCACTTTAATTAAATATTCATTGTGCTCATGGAAAAGATATTAACTCTAGACATAGACATAATGGTAAAACTTGGATTCTAATCCCGTATCTGACAGATATGTACACCAGGATGCACTGGGTTTATGAAACTGATTTTAGGAGATGCATGCCTTACTCTGTGAGTTTGCTTTAGACTCCCTTTGAAGCTGCATACACCAGTCAGGAGCCAGTTAGACACAGCAGCAATGAAGACTGTAGTGTTCTAGTCTTTCTGCATGTCTAGTTGCTAACACATCACTATCTGAATTATTTCCTTTTAATTAGAAAAAGGAAATAATAACATCTCCCCAATGTTGCAACTGTATGATGGTGACTTGTTAATAATGACTGCTGCATGTGGGCTGTGCAACTTAAGGCAGTGAAGAAAAGCATTAATTATAACTCCTGCAACATTTATAAGGCTAGTCAATGACAGCAGCAGATTCAGCATTGCAGTTTATGTGGTTGTCAATAAAATGGTGAGAAAAATGGGAGAATTCCGACCCTAGCATTGCCACCATCAAAACAGAGCAAATCAGGGCTTGATGGTAGGTTGTAGGAACATTTGAGGCACAGAAAATGTGCTTATAAAGAAACGTAGATTAGAAAAGAAAGAGGATAAACAAACATGAGGGATGTGATAGAGATCACAAAATTGGTTGTTCCCAATTACTCTGTTTCATATAACAAGAATAATGAAACATCCTATGGAACTAGATGGCAAGACATTCAGATAGGATAAAGGGAAGACATTTTTTCACAATGGGTAATTGACCTGTGGAACTGATTGCCACATGATAGCTACAAGTCCAAGAGCTTAGCAGGTTTTACAAAGGATTAAACATGTATAGGGATAATTAGTTCATCCATTATTAAACAAGATAAGTTTTATTAGTCACCAGTTACATTAAACAAGATAAAGTAAAGACCTTGTAGGAAACTTTAATTCTTACCCAGAAAGAACTTCCTGAACCTCAACCTTTGATGGGATTTAAAAACGAAACAAAAAATAACTCCAAAGTTAGTCATGTTCCATGGAACATTTTGAATTTTAGTTCCACAAAAGTCTGCCTCTGCCTTTTCTTTTTTAATATAACTGTCAAATATTATGATTTCATCTTGTCTTAAAGATATATATTAGCAATGACATGCCCTGCCTTCAGATCTGCACAGATATCAAGGTTTTGCTTAAAACCAAAACCAAATGAAAACAAAACAAAAAATACCCACAGAAGAATTCAGACACCTTTTCAAAGTGTTCATCACTGAGATTAATTTTGGTTTCCAGAAAACATTCTACCCTTAGAAAATCACATTCTATATACTTTTAAGGTAGTTGGATGTTTGCATTCTAGAGCGACAGTGATCATCTGAGAACTCCACCTATGTGCAATTAACCATCTCTCTTTCTTACGCATTGTGAAAGGTATTCCTTTTTCTTGGCCCAGGTTCCATCCTGCTCTTGGAATGTACCAGAAACATCTACAGCAAAGTATTCCTCCTTAGCTTTCTAGACAATCAGTTGACAGAGTTATTATATCAAGATGACAGTTTGAAGAATCACAGGATCACAGAGAAATTTAAGTTAAAAGTGGCTTTTGGAGGTCATAAGGTCACAGCAGAGCTAACTGAAATTAGGTCAGGGTTTGTAGGTCTTTTTAAATCTGAATCACTCTATGGAATCGTCATCTTTTCCTGTAGAAAACTCTGTGGTAACTACAGAGGGAAGTCACAAGAAGCCTACATGAATACCTTTGTAAGTGGGGTAAATTCCAGCCAACACATTAAACTTCTCATATCTGCTCCTTCTCTCCTCAAATCATATCTTTCCACACTCGTTGCTCATTCATCCAGATGTCTCTTTAGGGCCTCAGCTGGTAGTTCCTAGTAGTTAGAGCAAAAGAAATGCCCTGTCCTGAAATGGCTACCATCCACAATACCTTTGCTTTGTCTCCTGCTACAAATGCAAATATATTTCAGCTCATTCCTGAAATAAATTCTTTCCCTTACCTTTCTCTCTTGTCACTCAATCAGTCGCACTTTCCCCTCCCTTTATCTGACACTCTGTTGCTCATAGCTCTGACATATTACTGAAATATGATAAACAGGTTTGGAAACAGCTGGTACCAAAGATGTTTGTTACAAGAAATATGGCAGCATTGAGAAACTATTTTCTTTGGTAATTTTCCTACCAAAGATGTTTCTTACAAGAAATGTGGCAGCATCAAGAAACTATTTTCTTTGATTGTTTTCCTACCAAAGGAACATTTTTTTTTTACAACTTTTCACCTAGGCAGTAACTTGCTCAGAACTCTGTGATAGTCTACAGAGATTGTTTGACTGCTTAAAGCTAACACAGGTATCTCAATGCTATACTTGCAACTACAGTGTAGACATACCTTATATACAGTTCTTGATAGCAATCCTGTCAACCATTACCTTGAAGGAAAAAAAAAGAAACAAAAAACCTCACTAAAAACCAGAATCCCGTTCCAAGAATGTGTGAGATTGACATCAAATTATTTCCTTCATTTGCCTTTTGATTATTGCACCCTTAGGGGTTTTCAGGTACAGGCACATCATCAAACCTCATTTCGTTTGTCCTGTATTAATAATTTTTATTTTTTTTTATGATAGTCAAGTATGCAATAGATTATTGGAGCACTGCATGTTATTGAGTGTATTTATCTTCACATCACTCCTATGAGGAAATCAAGTACAATCATTCTCATTTCACACATCGAGAACTGAAATACAGATAGGAAAAACAACTTGCTGAAGGAGCCTGTCCTTGGAAGATCAAGAACTTGAAGAACCAAACCCACCTTCTCTTCAGAAATTCATTCTTTCTTTTGCATTGAAAACTTCGATCCTTCCATAATCTCATGCTTCCAGGAGCTGAAACTTGAAGACAAAGCTCAAACTTCAACAAAAATTCCTCTGAAAAAGAATTTACAGCTGAAAAAGAATGAGCTGAGACATTCATAGAATCATAGAATGGTAAGGTTGGAAGGGACCTCAAGGATCATCTAGTTCCAAACCCCTGCCTCTTCAGTTTTCTTTTTGGTCAACCTCAGTATTACCTTTTAAGAACTGAATACCAGATGTCCATCACCAAGACATCAATAACAAAACTCACATCTTGCTCTAAAATACCTCTCTGTACCTAGAAGTGTTGCTTTCCCTAATCTTTAGAGGGCAGCTCATTTTCCCAGAGTTGTGCCTCTTATTCACTCCTACTGCTTTATCCCAAAGAGCCACATCAAGCACATTCCTCATGCTCACTTTCCCATTCCATTTTTGGGGTATCTTTTTCTGTTGTTCTTGCTGGATTTTTTTAACTCAGAGTGCTGAGGGTTATTCCCCAAGCTCTGGAAAGATTTGTCACACATTACAGGATATTTGAGCAAATTGGCCAGAATGTAGAACAGCAGCTCTAGGTTAAATAATTATGTGTTCCTGAAACACTTGTTTGGCCTCTGCAAAACGTTTCACTCACAGCAGCTTTCTACAATACATAGAATCATAGAATGGCAAGGCTGGAAGGGACCTCAAGGATCATCTAGTTCCAACCCCCTGCCACAGGCAGGGACACCTCCCACTAGTACAGGGCACTCAAGACCTCATCCAACCTGGCCTTGGACACCTCCAGGGAGGGAGCAGACACAGCCTCCCTGGGCAACCTGTGCCATTGTCTCACCACCCTCACTGCAAAGAACTTCCTCCTAACATCCAGTCTAAATCTTTCCTCTGCCAGTTTAAACCCATTGCCCCTTGTCCTGTCATTGCAAGACCTTGTAAATAGTCCCTCCCCAGCCTTCCTGTAGGCCCCCTTCAGATACTGGAAGGCTGCTATCAGGTCTCCTGGAAACCTTCTCTTCTCCAGGCTGCAGAGCCCCAACTCTCTCAACCCGTCCTTGCAGGAGAGCTGCTCCAGCCCTCTGAGCATCTTTGTGGCCTCCTCTGGACCCGCTCCAACACTTCCATGTCCTTCCTGTGTTGGGGGATCCAGAACTGCACACAGTACTCCAGGTGGGGTCTGACGAGAGCAGAGTAAAGTGGCAGAATCCCCTCCCTTGCCCTGCTGGCCACGCTTCTCTTGATGCAGCCTAGGACTCGGTTGCTGTCTGGGCTGCATGTGCACACTGCAGGCTCATGTTGAGCTTTTCATCAACCCAGAACCCATACCCCACCACCTTTTAAGACACATGTTTATCTAGGAAATTCTTGGTGTTGATGCTGTAACTTTTAAAAGTAATAAGTAATAACCAGCTCTTTGCAGTGCTGCTCTATATCTCTGAATGCTCCAACAATGGTGTACAATACTAAAGAAAAAAATAATTTTGAAAGGTTTAAAAAATCCTGTATTCTGTTGCTTATTTTTAAATTATTTTTCACTGTAGATGGGTTGTGGATAGTTGTGTTAATCAGGAGATATCTCCAGGCAGTTGGTAGTACCAATTTAGAATGGCTCTGTCTGCATTTTATCTCAACTGAGATCCTAAATTAAACATGTATTTAAAAATAATGGCATCTGAATAGGGTCTCAGTCAATTTTAGCTGGCTGCAGTATTTTGTTGTGTTTGCATGTTACTCTGTAAATGTTTGTATTCCTTATCCTGATTACAGATGCAATTTTACAGCCTGTTTATTGATATTAAAACTTTAGAATACCATTGACAGCGACCATAAGAAACCTCATTTGTCTGGCAAGAGATTGCAGAAAGAGTTCTAGACCTGATTAATTTGGACTTGTGTTGCTTTTCCACTTGAACTTGTAATAAGAAGTCTATATAGTCATTTTATTGTTTGTGTTTCCAAAAAGCCAATGCACCACATTGGTGTATTTAAACACATGCAAGATTTTTTCCCCCCTTTCTTACTCATTTTAGTTATCTTGTATAAACAGTTTGAAATAAATAAATGTACACATGAAAATAGATAAGAATTCACAAGGTTCTGTTAAACACACAGCTAAATATGTTCTGTATTTCTCACTATAAATAACAAACCCAAATAATACTGCATTTTTGATATTCAGTCATAACCACAGACGTTAAGTCAATTTAAATTTTGCCTGAGTAAAGAGTTCATGATCTGACCTAAGTATTACCATAATATTTAGCACTAACAGCATTAAAAGAAAAAAAAAAAAAAAAAAAAAAAAAAAAAAAAAAGGCTTCTTCAAGGACATCTCTCAGACTGGAGACAGAGCCAAGAATAACAACTGATTTAGACTTCACAGCAATCCCGTGGACTAAGAATCATCCCACTTTACAAAGAAGAAAGCTAAAGCCCCATAGCTAAAAGACTCCTTAGACAACACCTATAAAATCATTGTTACCATTGAATAAATGAAGAATTCACACATGGCTTACAGGGGCCACAAAAGCAGCAAACATCATGTCACAGCCAAGAAAATTGGTCCAATGCTGAATTGTCATTGAAGGGTATTTGGTATGATGCGTGACAAATAAACATGCCTCTGGAAAACTTTTATGTTGCATTAATCCCATTATTCTCCAAACCACAGCTTGGACTGCATCAATATTACAGACAGTTACAGCTGGAAATCCATAGGGGCAGGGAGTGTATGTGATGTGCAAGATCTCTTGGCTACCTAGTGCTAGAGAAGTTCTCCTGTGGATGAATCAGCTTTGGAACACTATTACTGATAAAATACCACGGATTAGATCTTTTCCCAATGATATTTAAAAGATTTCATATTGATTCTGCGCAGTAAGCTAACTGCACTTGGCCAGAGGAAGGAAAACAGGCCAGAGTCATAGAATGCATTGGGTTGGAAAGGACTCTTGAAAGTCATCTTGTCCAATGCAGTAAGCAGGAACATCTCCAACTAGATCAGGATAACATAAATAATATCAACGCTATTAAAAGATTTGCAATATTTTCAATTAGTATTACCCTAAAATGTTTAAAAACACAGCAACCGAGTCCTAGGCTGCATCAAGAGAAGCGTGGCCAGCAGGGCAAGGGAGGGGATTCTGCCCCTTTACTCTGCTCTCGTCAGACCCCACCTGGAGTACTGTGTGCAGTTCTGGAACCCTCAGCACAGGAAGGACATGGAAGTGTTGGAGCGGGTCCAGAGGAGGGCCACAAAGATGATCAGAGGGCTGGAGCAGCTCTCCTATGAGGACAGGCTGAGAGAGTTGGGGCTCTGCAGCCTGGAGAAGAGAAGGCTTCAAGGAGACCTGATAGCAGCCTTCCAGTGTCTGAAGGAGGGCTCCAGGAAGGCTGAGGAGGGACTATTTACAAGGTCTTGCAATGACAGGACAAGGGACAATGGGTTTAAACTGGCAGAGGAAAGATTTAGACTGGATGTTAGGAGGAAGTTCTTTGCAGTGAGGGTGGCGAGGCACTGGCACAGGTTGCCCAGGGAGGTTGTGGATGCTCCCTCCCTGGAGGTGTTCAAGGCCAGATTGGAGGAGGGCTTGAGTGCCCTGTACTAGTGGGAGGTGTCCCTGCCTATGGCAGGGGGTTGGAACTAGATGATCCTTGAGGTCCCTTCCAACCTTACCATTCTATGATTCTATGATTCTATGACCTCTGTACAAAGAGAGATGTGAGGATGACAATACACCTACTTTCCAAAACCTAGATATACACTTGATCTAGCAGCAAATACATCACCATATATTGATTTTCAAACAGTTACATGCTTAAATGACAGCTTTAATAAAGGACATAATGTGACATATCAGGGACAGCTGGAAGCCAGTATTCTCATTTTATCAACATTTTATATTTACAGAAGGTTTCGTATATCCCCTTCACCTTAACCAAAGACCACTTGGGCTCATCTCAGAAAATCATTAGGCTATAAATGAGGAGTCATTGCAACACTCCTGGAAAAAAAAACAAAAAAAAATCCAAAACCCCAAAATCAGGAGAAACTACCTCAGAGGGAAAAGAGAAAGAACCACAGAGAGTGCTGGGAAAGAATAAAATGATAAATACAGCATAGATCACTCAAACCTAGAACTAAACTAAAAGCTATCTTGGACAAAGCACTGAGCTGAGTAGAGCAGTAAGTGTAGAAATCATTCATTTTTGGGGAGATCTTTAGGAACCTAGAGACAGACAACAGTAGAAATATGCAACATTAGAGTTCAGGGCACCCAAGGTCAAAACTCACAGTCAAAACAGATCAAGGTTGAAAGGGATCCAATGATTGCCGAGTCTCCATCTATGGAGACATGAAAAACCTGAGTGGATATGGCCCTCAGCAATCTGCTCTAGCTGATTCTGTTCTGAACCTGAAGTCGGATGCAGTGATTTTCAGAGGCCCTTTCCAATCTCAGCCACCCTTAGAATCTGTGACTGATCTGTTAAGTAGTGATGTGATACTTCTATTTTTTCCCATGGAGATCAGTCTTTCCACGCTGAAGACCTCCATTCTCTTCAGACCGGAATGTCCATCTGCCTTTTTAACTGTGTGCCCAGGAGGTGTGCATTTCCTTTAAAAGTCCTGCAAAATCTATGTAGATTTACAGTTTGCTTGTCCAAAAGTTTTGGAATTTGGTCAAGGTATTCTATAAGCAAGCTTGGCTTCATTCTGCTCTGTGGATTTAAAATGATAAAAAGTGACACCAGTAGATATGTATCAGGTTCGGCATGTTTTCAGATCGTCTGTAAAGCAAACCTCCTCCTGGTGTAACTTCATTGAAATAAATGAGTTATATAATACACAATCCTGTGGGGCAGCATCTCAAAACCTTCATGTGACTTAATGTTCCTGACATCAGGAATTAAAAGAAATGTGCCCATTTTACCAAAGCTTCATACAGAGAGCTTCGCCCATTGCAATCACAGAAGATGTTTCTTTGAAGATGAGCTAAGACACTTCCCTCCCAAAAAATGGTCATGGTCTGTAACGACAGTTCAGTTTTCAAATGAGACAAAATAATGTCCCTGTCATGATATATTTACTCTCATGGTGCTCAAACATCAGATATTTCAAAAAGGAGATACTGCTACATTCCACATGATGGCAGGAGATCTGTTTTTCTTATTGCAAAACCAGAGCTTGCAGTTTAAGATTGTCCTATTAAATAGAGCAAGATAAGCAATCTCCCATATTCTCCAAGATGTTTTATAACAAAGTATTCTCAAGACACACTCAAAAGGCACAATTCTTCTTTCTATATATTTTTAAAAAATCGCGAGAAACAAACAAACAAAAAAAAAACCAGACAAAAAATTAACAAAACAAAACAAAACAAACCAAAAAACCCCACCCAAACCAAACCGAATAAAAATAAATAAATTAAAAAACCAAACAGCAAACCCAACCCCCAAACATGCTGAAGTAGTTTTGCAAAGTTTGCCTCAGTGATAAAATAAGTGCCTTGTAAAATAATACAGACAGGTAAAATGGCATTTCAAGGCAGATTTACAATGCTTGCTTTGGTTTTGTTGAACATAATTAGGTTTACTACAGGGGTTATTTTAGTACGCAGATTTTGGCTTTTATTTTTTTCTCTCTCTCTCTCTTTTTTTTTTTTTTTTTTTTTTTTTTTTTGGTAGTAGAAAGAGACTTCCAGGCAGAATTTAATTTAACCATTTTCAGACTTTATTCTAATACAGGATTTATCTGAAGAAATGCTAGCAACTTTAGGGCTGTCTTCTCCTGCAGGTCTAAGGGCTTCATCATGTCTTTTCTTGCACTTTTGGAGTACCTCAATTAAAAAAAATTAAACATGGGATTTCTTATAAATATATAACAAGGATGTCCTGTGTCCATGTGTTTAGTAAGTGGTGGAATACAAAGAAATGTATTTTTTTTAAAAGGTATAAATGTAAAATGTCTAGCTGGAGTTTAATGATGTTATTAAATTTTTTAAAAATTTTTTTTATTTTATTATAATATTTTTAGTACTATTTGTTTATGCTTATATTATTTTAGTATTATTATATTACAATATTGTTTTAAACATTATATTTATAGCATTTAAAATATTATCATTAGTTTATTAAAATTACTAGCCAGCTGTTATTTGCATCAATTTTTAAAAAAACCAAACAAATAAAAGAAGCCAAGGGAAAAAATTAAAACTAATATTGTATGCTTGACAACATGTTTCATTGTTTAATCCTACATTTAAAGAAACAGAGCAAGAGAGAAACTCACATGATTTCTTGTTTTTAACTTGTATGTAGCTCGTCTTTAAGCAATATACATGAATCATGAAATACTTATGCAAGAGCAAGTTCTGCTAAAACAGTGCACCGAGTTCATCTTGTGTTGTTCTCTTCCAGGGAGTGCCCAATTCTCCAGGCAAGTTTGTCTTTATTAACTCAATTTTGGAGCCTGAAAACAATCCCAAGCACAAATCCAGCCTGGGTGGTAAATGGCTGGAGGGTAGTCCTAAAGGAAAAGGACCTAGGGGTCTGGGTTGATGAAAAGTTCAACCCTGAGAGGGTTTAAAGTGGAAGAGGGGAGATTTAAACTGGGTGTTAGGAGGAAGGGTGGTAGTGGCTGCTCCCTCCCTGGAGGTGTTCAAGACCAGGTTGGAGGAGGCCTTGAGTGCCCTGTACTAGCAGGAGGTGTCCCTGCCTATGGCAGGGGATTGGAACTAGATGATCTTCGAGGTCCCTTCCAACCTTACCATTCTATGATTCTACGATCTTGATATAATTTCAGGCTTACATTACCTGCACTGTGCTTTTTCCAAGATTGTTAATGGCACAACAGTATTAGATGATGGGTAACCAGAGACAGAAATTATTTAGACACTAAAGACACCAAAAAGACATGCTAAACACACAAATTTATTTTAATGGATGCTCCATAAGCTTCCAAGAACAACCCCATATTTGACTGAATTGAAGCAGAGGGTGCAGCCTGCGGGGCAGAGATACTGGTGATTTCTTGGCTACTTCTGATTCAGTGCAAGAGAACAGCAAGTCTGCAGCTAGTGTCCAGGTGAAACACCCAGAATTAATACCAGCAACAAGTCAGACATAGGTCACCAGGGGACAGATCCCAGCTTGGAAATCTTGTTTAGCTCCATGTTGGTAAGGAGCTGCATGGTGGCCATTTCTTCCCTGTAGTATCCTCAGTTTTTAGGCTATGGAAATGAATACATTCCTGGGGATTATTTGGTGATTGGGAAAACATGGAGCCAACATGCTTAAAATTTAACTTTAATGGCTCTAAATCTATCCTTTAAAAACCAACAAAAGAGGAGATATTCCCCTTCGGTTTTATAATGCAGCCAGCAGAGAGTGCTGCTTAAAGTGTAAGTCCATCAAAGGCTGGCACCTCCTTGTTTAATAAACCTTTCTCTTTGTGTATTTGACTCATTCTTGATCATTTTAGCTGCGTTTTAGTAGTGTTAGCTCTGGGGAGACAACTCCGCTTTTGGCTCAGAAATCAGGAATGGAGCTATAGGGTAATTTTCAATTATAACATCTCTCTTATTGATGATGAATGATACTCAGGAAAGAAAACAAAAACCTGAGCATGATAACCTAGTTTTAACTTGTAACCTAAACAGATGTGATCTATGAACTTTGAGACTTAATAGCAATGGAATGTCATATTATTATTTTCCAATGCTCTCTGAAGAAAGGTTTCCCTGAATGGGTGCTGATGACAACTAAAAGAAAACCCACAAACCCAACAAACAATAACCCAACAAAACAAAACAACACACACACACACACACAAACCCAAAAAGAGCCAAACACAAAACCCAACCAAACAACCAAACAAAAAACCCCAAACCAATCAAAAAAAAAGCAACCCAGCCAAATATTTCTGCATCGATTAGTGCTTAAAAATGGAATATCAGCTAGCCANCATGCAAGATAAATTAGGAGGATCGGCCAGGGGAGTTAGAAGAAAAGTGGTTAGTGAAAACTAATTGGCAGAGGAGCCAGAACCAGAAGCTGCTAGACCACCCCAGCAGCTACTGTTCCAGCAAGAGTCAGACAGAGACTGACTTATCTAATGTTTTGGTTGTTGTTCCCAAACAATTTCTTAGCAAGGATGTGAGTGAAGTAGACATCATGATGTTTTCCTTTCACAGCCTACAGTGTAATTTTCCCTATTAAAATATTCCAATTAGCCTCAAACCAGCACAGCCAAAAAGTCACTTTGTAGCTCTCTCTTGTTTGGTGCTCTCTAGCTTCTTTTTTTGTAACCTCTTTAATTTGGCCACCCCCAGAATCATAGAATCATAGAATCATAGAATGGTAAGGTTGGAAGGGACCTCAAGGATCACCTAGTTCCAACCTCCTGTCATAGGGAGAATGCTTAGTTTCATTTTAGTTTTTAGTCTGTTTTATGTCCCAGCACTCACTAGCTACTACAAAATTGCTGTGATTAACTCGTGAACACCTAAAGGGATTATTTAATTATGAGCTTAATTTCTCATCTCATCTCATCTACTTTTTCATATATTTTATCTAGATTTGCTTTTGAAAAATCAAACCAAAATACTTCCCAGCAAATCCCTAAATTTTGAGCAAAAGATACAGCTCTGCCCCTTTAATAAAAGTCCAGGTGAAATTTGGAGAAAATGAAGAAACTGTTTTGTTGGTTTGGTTTTTTGGTTTTGGTTGAGTGGGGTTTTTTTGTTTGTTTGTTTTGTGTTGTTGTTGGTTTTTTTTCTCTTCAGGACAAATGTGAACTTGAAAATCCACAAATCAAAATGCTTATCTTGTGTTGGTGCCAGCACATAACGCATGACTCCTTGGTAGATGAATGTCTACCCTTAGAATACATTATTAGTCTATTTAGCTTTGTAAGCTGTGCTGACCTACTTTAACTTATTCTTAATAATGCACAGCACTGGAGCAATATTGACTCATATACTCATTTCTCATATACTATGAAGCATTAATAATGCATTCAATTTTTATTTTTTTTTTCTTCCAAAGTGAAGATATGGTTAAATCAAATGGATCCTAATGTGAACATCAACAAATGAAACAGATTGGCCCTTGTACAAGCAAAATGATTTTTTATAAGGAAAGTATTTCATTCTGCTTCCCCTGACAAATACCTCCTTAAATATACCATTGCTATTTTTAAGGTGGGCAAGGTGGGATTTCTGGTTTTGTTAGGTTTGACATAACGTTTCAGAGTGTTTTTTCCTTCCTTGCCCCTAGGGAAAAAAAAACAACCAACAACAAAACCCAAACCAAACAAACAAAACCAACACAACTGTTGTGCATGTTTTAAAAAAGCACTGATAAAATCCTCCAAGAAAGAACTTACAAAAATGCTTTTTAAAAAACCCCAAAAGTAATGTTAAAAAGGGATCTACATTAGAAACAGAAACAGGTTCTGACAATAAAAGCAAAAAATGGTAATAATAATAAATAATAATAATAAATAAATTATTTCAAGGTGCTTGACACCTCCTCAGTCTAATGAAAGCGAATTTCTGGTAAGGAAAACTAAATAGAGACCAATTAATATTATTGTGAAAATTTCGTTGTTGTTACTTGTGACCAACTACAGGACAAATATTTTTCCATATTTAAGACTTGTCTGTGAACATAAACATTAAAAAAACCCCAAAATCCCATCCCATTGCATTGTTGCTTTTCATTGTTATTATTTCCTAGGATGAACCAAGAGATTCTTGGTGAGACACTGGCACAGGTTGCCCAGGGAGGTTGTGGATGCTCCCTCCCTGGAGGTGTTCAAGGCCAGATTGGAGGAGGCCTTGAGTGAGCTGTACTAGTGGGAGGTATCCCTGCCTATGGCAGGGGGTTGGAACTAGATGATCCTTGAGGTCCCTTCCAACATTACCATTCTATGATTCTATGATTCTGGTTGATGACTGGACACATAGCAGTACAGAAATGCAAGGAATCAGATAGTTTCTCTTTCCTCTTTGTATCAGGATCACTTGCATCCAAAAAAAACAATATCAATATGTGCAGCCAGTCCCTGGACATACAAATTCAACATACAACATTTCACCTATGATTTTGTAATTTCAAAGAAACTATGCCTCTTTTCAAGAAATATACTGCAAATGTCATTTGCTGCTCTACTTGCACTGTGAAACTCAGACCTAACTAGTTATGTTAGCATCCTTAGTTCCAACTATTTTAGTATTTTTGTAACTGTGAGGTGCAAGTAACTCAGGTACAATAGCAGTGCTACACTATTTTCAAATAAGGGTGCATGGGACAAGTTACAATTGAGATAATCCAAGTCTATATTGACTTTTAAAAAATAAATATTGAATGGTTTATGACTAGGTACTGAAATAATTAATAAGCTCTGTTAAGTGTTAATAATTTGGCCCTTTATTTATTTATTATTAATTTATTTAAATAAATGAAACCTTCCCCAAATTTTCAGCTTTAAGCCTTGAATAATACTTCAATTTGCTGTGGGGTTTCAAGAAAATTAGTTAATTAGCTTTTCAGAGATCTAATCAGTTGGATATTTGCCTTCAGAAATATTTGTACATGTACTATATTGACTTTTAAATTTCCACTTGTTTTAAAGGTTACTAACTATATATACTAAGAGTATATATATAGTAGTATATATATAGTAAGAGTATATATCCCACTAGTACAGGTCACTCAAGGCCTCCTCCAACCTGGCCTTGAACACCTCCAGGGAGGGAGCAGCCACAACCTCCCTGGGCAACCTGTGCCAGTGCCTCACCACCCTCACTGGAAAGAACTTCCTCCTAACATCCAGTCTAAATCTCCCCTCTGCCGGTTTGAACCCATTGTCCCTTGTCCTGTCATTGCAAGACCTTGTAAATAATCCCTCCCCAGCCTTCATGTAGGCCCCCTTCAATTAATGGAAGGCTACTCTAAGGTCTCCTGGAAACCTTCTCTTCTCCAGGCTGCAGAGCCCCAACTCTTGTAGTCTGTCCTCATAGGAGAGCTGCTCCAGTCCTCTGAGCATCCTTGTGACCCTCCTCTGGACCTGCTCCAACGCTTCCATGTCCTTCCTGTGCTGAGGGCTCCAGAANCTGCTCTCCAGCCATTCACCACCCAGCCTGTATTTGTGCTTGGGATTGTGCCTACCCAGGTGCAGCACCTTACACTTGGCCTTGTTGAATGTCATGAGATTGACCTGGGCCCACCTCTCCAGCCTGTCCAGGTCCCTCTGGATGGATCCCTGCCCTCTAGCAAGTCGACTGTGCCACACAGCTTGGTGTCATCTGCAAACTTGCTGAGGGTGTACTCAATTCCTCTGTCCATGTCACTGACAAAGATGTTAAACAGCACTGGTCCCAGCACTGACCCCTGAGGGATGCCACTTGGACTGGTTTCCTCCCTTAGATTAATAATTCCTTTGACAAAAAGAACTTCTGCCAGGAAAAGAAGCACTTGCATGGGTTGGGATTTTTTGCATAGTATAGTAGCTCATTGAAAAAAAAACTCCTAAGCAGCTCCCCCTATCAGTTCCTGTACACAGTTTATTTCATTGTACCATTATTGACATCGACACAGAATTTCTTATCTCTAGCTTTCAAAGATCAGCCAGACATCAACAGGATTTCTCTTCAGTGAGACATGCTAGCATATGACGAAATTAGGTTGCAGCACTGAGAGTTCATTAAAGGTGCTGTTCTAAGAAAGATATATAGCCATGGTTTCACTAGCTAATAAATTGCAGTGGATTTTTTAGTTATTGTATATATAAGTTTGGAATTGCTGCATAAACTGGGAGGGTTCATTTTCATGAGGTATAAGTATGTGCCCTCTCATTCTCTGTTTTCAGCAGACAATATCACCAGGTCACAGTGTATTACAGGATCTCACACTTTCAATATCCTTTGAGATTGATATAATCTTTACCTCTCTCAGCATCATGATATGCAGTAGGATTTGCTGACTCTGGGTTTTCACAAACCAAAGCAAATGCCATTGGTGAAGAAGAGTTTTAAATAAAAGCTACAGGATCAGGCCCGTTCTGGTTCACATGCCCCTAAATGAGTGTATGAGAGAAGGGAAAGGGAAAGGGAAAGGGAAGGGGAAGGGGAAGGGGAAGGGGAGGGAAGGGAAGGGGAAAGGAGAAGGGAAAGGAGAAGGGGAAAGGGGAAGGGGAAAGGGGGAGAGGAAGTAAAATACTTCATTTGGAAGAGACCTCCAATGAATATTATCTATTCCAACTCCTATTATTGACAAGAAACAGTGCAATGATTATTGTGCGACCACTCAGAGCAGTATTTTTTTCCTGAGGTGATAAAGGTATGTTTTGGATGCTTTGGAGAACACTCTAAAGGCTTCTGAAGCTATTTGGGCTACAGATGGAGAGGGTCAAAGGTGGTTTTGACATTGTTTGTTTAGTGTCAGTAACAACAATTTTATATTTACAGGTCTGAAACTAATTATGTAGCTTTAATTATTTATTTCTTTTTGTGCCTCTAAAGCAGACAATATTTTGGTACTGAAGAAGATCATAAGTAGATTTCATGCTTTCTGTGGACAGGTAAGGAAGGCATGAATGTGCCTCTAGCTCTAGTTACATTATGATACCACAACAGCAGAATCTTCTTCTGAATTTTTGGAGCTATGAGTAGTAAAATCAGTGTGTCACAAGATTCATTTCTACACTTAAGCAGCCTGCTTAACTGGGGAAAAATGAAAACAACACCAACTGTAAGGAACATAATAAATTTAGGAGAGGTTTTTTTTTGTTGGGTTTTTGTTTTGTTTTGTTTTTTCCCCTAGTAGCACATCATTTTACTTGTTATTTGGCTCCCCTAATATTTAGGTGGGAAAAACAGACATACCTAGGCATGATTCATTTGACCTAATTGAAAAGAATATTGGAGAATATGAGGTACAATGCTCTGGACTTCACAGAATATATCAGTCAGATTTCTCCTGACTGTAAAAAGAAACTGGCATGACTTGCAAGGGCTTAGATGCCTTCACTGCCAACATCTATAGTTGCTCAGATCAATCCTATCCATTTTGAGTGACAGTTCAGGAAGTCCATGGTGAGACAGACTGCCCTGGGTCAGAGTCCTGACCATCTTTCAGAAATCTGAAGAGCAGTTTTTTTGTCAAAGCTCCCTCCATACCTCCCCGTCTTTATCATAGAATCATTTAGGTTGGAAAAGATGTTTAAGATCATCAAGTCCAACTGTTAACCCAGCACTACCAAGTCTACCAGTAAAGGAAGCACCATGACTACACATCTTTTAAATATCTCCAGCTGTCATACCTGTTGTATGGCCCTCAGCAGGAGTGTTAAATAATAAATGAATGCTGACCTGTAAACCTGCATTACTTATCTAGTGAGGGTATTGTACCACTTAGTCAAATGCTTACAAGAGCAATAAATCCCATTGTCAGAGTCCTTATGCTGAAAGTTGAGGGTAAAAAGAGTGCCAAACCAGCTCTGGGTCATGTCAGATTGCTCCTCTACATGCATTTAATCTCTGTTGAAATCAGAATGAATCATTGCTATGCGTTTGGTCCATGGTGTACATGAAGCAGCTAGGCAAGGATGTTCAAGCTGTGACTCTTGAGTCACATGTGGCTCATCTATGACACCTGTTACCTTGTACCAGGACAGTGTCATGGCTGAGGAACAACTTGAACACAGAGCACAAGTTTCCAAGACAAATTCTTGGATATGGGAGGAAGTTAGGCAGAGCAGCTAAGGTAGGACCACCCAGCACACATCCATTGGGCAACAACGTGAATTTGCCAAGAGCTGTGGCTCTCCTATCTCTGAAATACATCAGGAGTTCCCTCCATTACTGCAACCCCACGCTCCCTACCTCTCTCCCAGGTATGAAGACTTTGGAATGAGACTCACAGAACCCAAGAGGTAGTATGGGAATGACAGCATCCAAAGAAGATGGATAATTACTTGCAATTAATACTGACAATTGCACAATGACATGTGAAAGAGTTATATTACACAATCTCTTACATAACTCCTAATCTTAGCCTAATTCTACTCCACTGTGTATGCTTTATACTAAACTACTGTTGTCATTTAGGAGGAAGAATATCCCTATTCAAGTAAAATTAAAAACTCAGTGTTACAGCTCTTTAATTATTCAAGAATCTGATGAAAAAGCAACATTTCTGGTTTTACTGAGTTTGATTTTATTTAAGACATTTTTTGCCATAGTATCACTTGCTATCTTAAACTCCTGGGATACTGATGTAGATTATTAAATCGTGCCTGAAGTAATTTCTAGTGGTTCTAAAAGAATGAAAAAATGAGCTCCTTAACAGAAAATGACAGTACATTTCCTCTGCCACAGTCTTTGATTTTCTTTTTCAACAAGATATTCCCAATTGACTTCAAGGCATTTTATATTTCAACAGGCATTTTTCTCAGTTTCAGCAACCCCAAGGGTATACTTACCCCTGCTAAGGAATGTGACTCACTTTTAAATGTTTTCATGAGCCCCAAATTCTATGTCACTAAGACACAGAATATAAATTTTTTTTAAAAAATGAAAAAAAAAAGAAAATCTGCCTGGGTCAGTTGCTGGTTCCTATTATTCTTATTATTATTATTGAATGTAACTGCTAAAATGCATTATTGAGCACATTTCACAAGCACTCATCCTGTTAAGAACTGGAACCACTTTTCTGTTCCTAATGTGTGTCATGCTTTTTAATGGAATCCAAGGTCTTCTCTGCCTTCTGGTGGCAATTTATCAATATGAGGAGAGATGGGCTTCCTAAGAAATTGCCCATGTATCTCACTGAAGAGGTAGCTGTGGAAAGAGATTTGACCATGGTCAGATTTAGCTGAACTTCTGTTGAAAAGTCAGTTTATAATTGTGATGTCTGAAGCTCATCACCTGAAAAATGCAACCTAGATGAATCCTGTGATATCCAACTTCTGTTCTAGAGCTTGGAGTTGCTTAGACTTATAATCCCAGAAACTGTAAACCATCACATCAGTGCTCTTGTCACTGGACAATAAACACAAAGACTTGGTGCAACGCAGTCTCAGTGTTCGTCAGGCTGCTTGCTGATTGTTCCAAGAAGTTAAATATCTCTCTAACTATTGTTAGATATAACAATAGTGTTATATATATATAATAGATAAATAAGTAAACAAAATTTTATTTTTATATATATATA
>VWZE01001555.1:104597-142654 GCA_013396675.1 Eubucco bourcierii | reverse complement strand
TTTTTTTTTTTCTGTTTGGGTTGTTTGAGTTTTTGTGGTTGGTGTTGGTTGGTTTGGTTTGGTTTGTTATTTTGTCACGGGCTGTACTTTGAGGCACAGCTGTGCCTCATACCTACCAGAAAAGTTTTTCCCTCACTGATTAGTGTCTCTACTGGGAACTGCTGGGAATGGCAAAAATCATTCCATAAGGGAAACTGCATGGAGACTTGCTGCTCGAGAACAAGGGAAGATGATCACTAAATAAAACAGGTAAGCTACCATCAGATCCAGACTTCCTCTATGAATAGAAGCTACAATAAAACCTCCAAAACACACGTACGCCGAAAGAGAAAGGAAGTCATTGACAGTTGGTCAGTCAGGACAGAACTGTCAGGAGTTGTTCCAGACAGAGGCTGAACTGCTGTGACTCAGACAACCAGGCAGGAAAGTTGCTAAGGGCCAAACATCAGCACAAACATCAGAAATGTGTTACTCCAGTAAGGTTAAAGAAAATTCCCATCCTCCTTCCCTTTGACCGCTCCTCTCTTCTTGATGAATCTAGACTTGGGCAGTTGGAGAACTGCTCAGGTGGCTCCTACTAAAGCTCTTAATTTCCACTCCTACATGATTGTCCATTTCCATTCCATCTGTTTTACTTCTTGGGAAAAACAAACAAACAAAGACACCCACAACAACAACAAAAAACCCCAACCAAACAAACAAACAAAAAACCCCCACAACAACAAAAAAAACCAAACCCAAACAAACAAAACCACAAAAACCCCAAAACTGATATTTTTTTAGATATGACTTCTTTCCACCATGACCATATGCACAAAATCCTGCCTTGACCCCCTTCTCCTCAACTGTGTTTCCACAAGTCTAGTGGCATTTCTAAGACTCCTTAATGGACCAGACCAGGGTGAGAATTTCACCTTCCTCTGATTCCTGCCTTGTGCTGTCTTATCATTTTCAACAACGCTAAGTTTACTGAGCCTTCCCAAACTGTCCTGAAACCTGAAGGTATTTTTCATAATGGTATTTAGTTCAGATTTTTAAAGTGTAAGTGTCTAAGACTTTTTTTGGTAAGCNAGGAATTTTGGAGGTCAAAATATCATGTGCAGTTATTTCAGCATAACTGCTTTAACCCTAAAAAACATTACTTAATGTTTCTCTGTTGAAGAATCAAGTTTGTATCTCATTCTTAAATTCATTCTCAAATGAATCATTATATTGATGATACAGTATTTAAATTCTGAGCTGTGTGACCACAATTTTATACAACCAGCACCAGGCATTGACACATCATTTATGTTCTCACTTTGTTTACCACGTAACTTGCTTTATTGAAGTTACAGTATTATTAACACTTTTATAACTATACTTTAATATGTTAAATTAATATAATGTTTATAATGTTTTCACACCAGTTAGCATGGAGGTGTTACAACTGAGGGTCTCAGGAAAAAAAATCAGAAATGTGAAGTAAAATGAATTCTGATGCAGTCACTGTAGTATTGAAGCTGAAGCTGGAACACTACTGAAAGTGATTCAGATATGAAAATACATACATGAGACTGAGAATGTATGTGTTTGATAGAAAAATAACACTTTTTATCTTCTCTGTATCTATGGTTTCACAGTCATTGATTCATACTTTCTTATATATGCATTTCACACTTTCTTATACATGCATTTAAGATCCTAAGCCTTAAATGTGGAACGAGAATCTGGTGGAATTCATGAATTGCTATCCTGAGTATGTGCTATGCATAAGCTTATTCACTATAAAGGGAGTATACAAACATGAGATAGATACACAGATGTACAAACAGCTATAAATGGATTCTCATTTGCAGAGCTCCTCAAATAAGTGCATTATTTAGTTCTCTTTTATCTATCTTCAGGGGAAAAAATGCCTTAAGAATTCATTTCCTTTCAGAGTTTAAGTCTTTCTCTGAATTTGTCAAATGAGCTGAAATTTGCCAAAGAGTTCACCAGTTAGCTGCATTGAAATGTCCCTTCTTGCCATGTCAGTACTGCCTTTTGTCCTGTTTCAGCAAACAAGAGTGTAGGGTAATCTTTCTATAAGTCTTACTTAGCCTGCTCTAAAGAAATCTCTTCATCTCTTCTACCTCAATTGTACAAGTTCCTGTGTCTAAAATTGCAAGAAAGTTACACACAGCCAAAGTATCACATTAGAGGCTTTCTTGACAGTGTTGTAAGCAGACGTGTGGTGTGCTGCTCCTGTGATAAAAGAGAAGAGGACATTCATCATGCTGTGCTCGAGGAGTATCCTTTCTACTGGAGATCTTCCAAATACAGGATCCTGCTATGTGCTGTTGCACCCATTCTTGCAGTCAAAACTGTTTCACAGAGAGGGGAGATGATCAACTTTGGCAGGTGTTAGAAAGGAGTCAGTCTGCCAGACTGAAGAAGTTGACCTTAGAAGCATAATCACCTTTGTGTAAAGCAGAGTAATTCCTACACTACTGCTGTGCTTCACGGAAGGTGACTTGGTCCATGACTGAGTCATCGACATTTCATGACATGCTTTTTGAAACCAATCAGTAAAACATGGCTAATGTGAAGTCATTCAGAAAAGTTCAAAGACAATGGAATAGTTCTTGCACTCCAAAGTCAGTGGTAGCACAGTGATCAGCTGGTTTAGCTAAGATATTTATTTTTCAAATATACATATATATATTTTCAAAATATATATATATTTCATATATAAATATATAAGATATATATTTATATTCCCCATGACCAGATCATGAGAAAATACAACATAAACATACAGAAGTCACTCCTTTCTGATGAAACTCTTCTCACTACAGGGGAACTGTGTGAATAAAAGGGTATGTAGATGTAGACATGTAAGAACCTAAGTCTGAGCTGATCACTTTGCTAGCTCTTTAGTATGACCAGAGAGAGAAACATGTGCAGAGGGTGATTTGAGCCCATTGAAAAGCAGCCACTGAGATGGGCCAGATAACTTCCACACTGAAGGTACCTCTTCCTTTCCACTGTGAAAGCCTGTGGTGATTAAAACTGGTACATGGACTAAGTTTTGGTTATTTGAAGTATTTCCAAGATTCTCCTTATGTGAAGACATTATCTACATCGTGAGGTAGTTCAAAAATTCTTGAGTCAGAAAACCTGATTTCTGTGTGTCATTAGGAAGCTGACTTTCACAGAAACTAACCTCATCTGTCAAGAGATCAACAGAAGGTTCTCTTAACACTTTGTACATTTGCTAATGACTATATGCCATGTCCTTTCTAAACTAGATTCTGCCTCTGACAAAACTACCCTAAATATCAAAAGAAACCCAGCAGTGATTCAACATTAGCAAGAAATAAACCCATCTGTGAAAATAAAGCAAAATAGGAACAGTTTGAAACAAACTCTGGGGAAAACAATTTTTATAAAAACTAGATTTTGTAAGTCTTCATAACTTGCAGAAAAGTCTGTCCTGTGGCTGGGTGTTTTAAATCACATAGTTCTGAAAGGGTGTTGAAATGTTCTCTGAATAACCATAAGCTTTGNGAAAAAAAGAAACTTGAAGGCTTTACCTCAACCTGAATCCCTGAGCCGTTTGAGGTTCATCACTCACTGAACTTCTTAGAGATGAACTTCTGCCCTGATCACCACACTTTGGACATACGAACCTAGGATCTCCTTGAAACAACATCTATTATATGATGTCATGTGGGAGAAGAGAGTTGAAATTACTCAAAGAATTGTGCCACCCACCTCTAAGTTCAGAACTTTACAAAGCAAGTTCATAAATCAGGAGGTGACAGTAAATTTTTAACCACGTCTATACTCAGACATGAGCAAGAACCTGGTTTATTTTACAGGCATGATGATAGCTGCGAAGAATGCTGCAGAGTGATACGGATAATATGGTGGCACACCTGTAACCTCCAGGACTGAAAGAGAGAACTGTTTGCACTTCATCATTCCAGGAAGGAAAAAAGAAAAAAAGAAAAACAACAACCCAGTCCTCCTGCCACAACACACCCTAAATGGAGCCTTACTGTCCTGAGGAAAGAAGAAACACATAAAGTACAAAGTATACCTTGTCAATCCTCAGTGATTATGTACTTCCATGGTATGTGGAAGTTTTGTAGAGAAATTACATCCATTGTGACTTTGCAATTACAATATGAGGAGGTCACAGACAGTGGAACTTTGCAAACTCGATTGATTTCTACAGCCAGCCCAAACAGGATATAGATTTGCACAGGACTTGTAACTTTTCGATATGTGCACATAGTGCTGTGTGCTCAAGACCAATGCTGATAAGTGATGCTCATGTCAACAACGGGCCAGAGTCTGAGCTCTACTGCTCTTTCAACACAGATCTTCATAATCACCCTGGGAAAAGGGTGTCTTTGTGGAAAAAAGTTAGAATCATAGAATCATAGAATGGTAAGGTTGGAAGGGACCTCAAAAATCATTTAATTCCAACTCCCTGCCATAGGCAGGGACACCTATCACTAGTACAAGTCACTCAAGGACTCATCCAATCTGGCCTTGAACACCTCCAGGGAGGGAACAGCCACAACCTCCCTGGGCAACCTGTGCCAGTGTCTCACCACGCTCACTGCAAAGAGCTTCCTCTTAAAATCCAGTTTAAATCTCCCCTCTGCCAGTTTAAACCCATTGCCCCTTGTCCTGTCATTGCAAGACCTTGTCAATAGTCCCTCCTCAGCCTTCTTGTTGTCCCCCTTCAGATACTGGAAGGCTACCATCAGGTCTCCTGGAAGCCTTCTCTTCTCCAGGCTGCAGAGCCCCAAATCTCAGCCTGTCCTCATAGCGGAGCTGCTCCAGCCCTCTGATTGTCTTCTGGATGGCCTTCTCTGGACCCACTCCAACACTTCCATGTCCTTCCTGTGCTGAGGGTTCCAGAGCTGCACACAGTACTCCAGGTGGGGTCTGACGAGAGCAGAACAAAGGGGCAGAATCCCCTCCCTTGCCCTGCTGTCCACATTGCTCTTGATGCAGCCCAGCACTCAGTTGCTGTCTGGGCTGCATGTGCACACTGCAGGTTCATGTTGAGCTTTTCATCAACCCAGACCCCCAGGTCCTTTTCCTCAGGGCTGCTCTCCAGCCATTCACCACCCAGCCTGTATTTGTGCTTGGGATTGTGCCTACCCAGGTGCAGCACCTTACACTTGGCCTTGTTGAATGTCATGAGGTTGGCCTGGACCCACCTCTGCAGCCTGTCCAGGTCCCTCTGGATGGATCCCTGCCCTCTAGCAAGTCTACTGTGCCACACAGCTTGGTGTCATCTGCAAACTTGCTGAGGGTGCACTGATTCCTCTGTCCATGTCAGTGACAAAGATGTTAAACAGCACTTCATTACAAAGAAGTCCAGGAGACTGAGGGAAAATATTGAAAATACTTTTAAAGCGTTTTTGGCAAACAAAAGCAACCTTCCTGATGACCATCATGTCTTGGATTGTGTCTGTAGTTCTCAACTATTTACATTTTGAATCTACAGCAAAAATCCAATCCTTCACAATAATGTAATTAAAAAGCTAATAATTTTCTTTAACTCAAGAATGCATTCCACTGGCTGAAGCTGCACCAGGGGAGGTTTAGGTTGGATGTTAGGAAGCATTTTCTCACAGAAAAGGTGATTAGGCACTGGAATGGACTGCCCAGGGAAATGATGGAGTCACACTCCCTGGAGGCCTTTAAGAAAAGATTTGTTGTGGCACTTGGCATGGTTTAACATGTGATGGTGCTAGTATATAGGATGGACTTGATGATCTCGGAGGTCTTTTTCAACCTCAATGAATCCACGATTCTGTGATTTTCACTAGGGGAGAAAATCTGAGAAAGAAAGAGGTCTTTTTTAGCAAGTGACAAAATTGCTTGAGTGGGTGGACTGGATAAGGCTTGCTTGACCTAACTGAAGTAAACAAGAGCTACATTTACACAGCATGGTGAATCCCCATGGCACCAGTGCTTGTGAGAATAATGGAAATCATCATCCATATCCATATCTATATGGTATATCTTCTACATTGTAAGAGTAGACATAAAGGTTCTTGACAGTTGAGGTACCTTCATAACAGACTCATTTTCTTCCATTTTAAAAATAATTTAAAAAATATTTTTAGGGGTGTATTGAAAGTAAAGATAAAACTTTTTTTTTTAAATCAAAGGAATTTTTTTTTTTTAATTCATCAAGGACTACACAACACTTTCCACTTATTCTGGTATGATGTATTCTAGATTTAGTTCAAACATAATGAGGTTTCTTACACTTGCTATCTTAAATAAATATGTAGAAAATTTAGAGAGGGGAAAAAAAAAAACCCACAAAAAATGTAGGTGGCACCGTTAAACATTTTGGCATGATTGACTCCTCCTTCACTGAAAAAAAAAAATGTTTTGGTAAGAAATTAATTGTCTTATAACTCTGTTTTACCAGAATTTTCATTAAACAAACAAACAAATCAATGTAGAAATGTCCCAACACAAACTAAGAAAATTTTAACTGCCTTTGGACTAAATTCCCTTCTCAACAGGCTTTTGAAAAAACCTATACTTTCTTTTAAGTCTTTGAAACTGAGATAAATCTCTATTTAGTTTTCTACTGGCTTTCCACTTGAGTATGTGCTTATTCTGGTCTGATCTGAAACTTGTCTTTGTCTAAAATCTGATGCAAATTATCCCATCCCATAGAGATTTATTTTGACATTGTTTGGAAAAGATGTATTATTTTCAAGGAATAAAAAATACAATCAAAAATAAATTGCATTTGGTTCTTTAAGACTGTAGAAGGATACCTTTACCTGAAGCCATGCACAAGAGAGTATCACCAGGGTTGGAAGAGACCTCAAAGATCATCAAGCCCAACCCGTTACCACAGACCTCAAGCCCAGACCAGGGCACCATTCCCACGTCCAAACCCGCCTTGAACACCTCCAGGGACGGTGACTCCACCACCTCCCTGGGCAGCCCATTCCAGTAGCCAATGACTCTCTCAGTGAACAACTTTCTCCTCACCTCCAGCCTAAACTTCCCCTGGCATAGCTTGAGACTGTGTCCTCTTGTTCTGGTGCTGGTTGCCTGAGAGAAGAAAGTAACCTCCCCCTGGCTACAACCACCCTTCAGGTAGTTGTAGACAGCAAGAAGGTCCCCCCTGAGACTCTTCTTCTCCAGGCTAAACAATCCCAACTCCCTCAGCCTCTCTTCATAGGGCTGTGCTCAAGGCCTCTCCCCAACCTCGTTGCCCTTCTCTGGACATGTTCAAGCACCTCCATGTCCTTCTTAAATTGAGGGGCCCAGAACTGGACACAGTACTCAAGGTGTGGCCTAAGCAGTGCAGAGTCCAGGGGGAGAATGACCTCCCTGCTCCTGCTGATCACACTATTCCTGATGGAGGCCAGGATGCCATTGGGCTTCTTGGCCACCTTGGCACACTGCTGACATGACTGTCATGTACACAAGGGTTACTGAACACTGCTGTGTATAATATAATGGGGATGTTAAATAAGAGTAAGTGTAATTAATACATAACATTATAAGAGTCAATTTTCATTCTCTTCTTGTGGTTGATTTGCATTATCACTACTTTATTTTTTAATTTCCTGGTGGTATTGCCCTCTTTACTAACCTTTTTATATGAATGAGATAAGCTGTTGCCCATTTTGATTTGAAAGCAACAGGAATGGTAATTAAGTAATTTGAAAATGAAAAGAACTTAATCAAGGGGGCTTATGCCGTTTAAAACTGTGAAGAACCTCCATCTACTTTTGAGAAACAACCACCTTCAAAATCTCTCATGGTAAAGCATCAACAGCCTGATCCTAGTCTCACCTATTTCAGCAGCAAAACCTCCACTGATATCCTTATCAGGACATTTCAAAATATCATTACTTCAAGGACATGAAGGTTGGTTGTTTTTTTAATGTATACTTTTGAGTTGGGAATAAGATAGATGCTCAAGTCACTTTGAATCAAAACTGTGAATTCCATCTACAAGGATGCACAGGCACACCAGGTTGCACATTGAACTGGTCATACCACTGACATTAAGTTAACCTCCCTGCCCCATCAGCTTTCAGTCCTGTCAGTAGTTTTTTTCCCACCCTGCCACTCACCATGCTCTGCACCAGCCCCATCTCTGAGTAGTCACTGGCTCAATCTGGGACAAGAAGGGTCACAACAGGAAAGGCTGTTCTGTTAAATGAGCAAGTGTGTGACATCATCTGGGGCTTCATGCTCAAAGATGAGACAGAAGGATTGTTTTCCTAATGCATCTAATCCCATAACTTTCCTCAACTGTCTGAGCTTAGTCCTTCACTATGAAAATTGACGCTGGATCTTGTACCCAGCCAAAGGAGAAACTTGGAGAGATGTGGAAAGCAAGGCCCATTGACCAGTTTGATCAAGGTGCTACATCTCTTCATGAAACCTTGAGTGACCTGTTCTAGTGGGAGGTGTCCCTGCCTATGGCAGGGGGTTGGAACTAGATGATGTTTGAGCTCCCTTCCAACCTTACCGTTCTATGATTCTATGAAACAGGTAAAATGTCCAATAAAATATAGTATATTAAAGCAGACACAGATAGAAATTGCGAGGTGTGAGTGATTTTGTGTCATTTGCTCTTGTTTCCTGGGACAGGAGGAACACACATTAAAACAACATATGGGGAAAGAACATAAGAATGTATCAGTCTGACCATGTGTTCGTTGCACAGGTCTATAGGGGGACCACAACAGAGAAGGTTTCAGTGACCCTCCAGGACTGCTTTGTTACAGCACTCAAGAAAAAAAAAAAAAAATTAAAAAAATCCAATGGCTAACCCCATAATTTGTGAAACAATAAATAAGAGTGATGTGGGGACAAATATTCAAGACTGTTTCCTTTTATTTGAACAATATGCCAGTCAGGCAAAAAACACATACAATTCTAGAGACCCTGTGGCATGAACCCTCAACTCTGGCCTCCATAGCAATAAACCACATTTCTTTGTTTCGATTCTGATACAACCTGCTACTGGTGGTTAGGCAATGTGTGTGGACAAAAGAGGATGGAGGTTTGAAGACCCTCTGAATAAAAAAAAAGAACGACATTTAGGTCACCCGCATCCCGGACAAATGGTTCTGTATACATAATGCCAAGATAAGGCAGAAAAGAACCAGGTCTTGTGTTTCCTTTCCAGCTAATATACATGTGTATGTGTATATAGTGAGATACAGATTGTCATGGCCATTTTTCTATACAGATTATGGTAATGATTAAAATGAGCATGAATGTGGACATCTGAAAACGATAACAAGTAGGGGAAATTCCATCCTATCCTCTATCTCTATCTTTTCTGTGAGCATTACTTTGTTATCTGCAATATGCAAGCCTTTTGAATAGGTGCTATTAATTTAATATGCATTTATTCTTTCTGATCTTTCTTTAATTTTAAATTAGGTGAAGTCAGTGATCAAAGAAGGGCCAGAATAATAGCCCTGTGGGTTGATTTTTTTTTTCCCTTTTCTTTCAGTCTACGGAAAGCAATGAGAAATGGCAGAGTCTGTTTTTTCTAGGCCAGTTCTACAATATGATATATACCTAGGTGACAATGTGGCCTGCAGAAACACCCAAGTACATGGGAGTCACCCAAATAAACAATTACCAAGTCGAGCAAAGGTCTGTGTTTGAGCCCTAAACACCTTTATTTACGTTTTGTGTTTCAGCAGTTGCTAAGAGCCACAAGCTTATTGCTCTAAGCCATTAAACTTGGTGCAGAAAGACTATCCCTGCTTCAAAGAATTTGCAGCAACAGGTTGTTTAACTTTCTATAATTTAATCTCCTTATGAGTGAAAGGCATTTGCTCACACACCCTAACTCCCTTCAACAGAATATTTCATTACACTCTTTAAGAATCATATTTAAGGTAAGAGCTGTTAACTACTTAATTCATCGTTCTCCAGAAATTCAGGTAATGTCTTTTACAGAATCAATACCCAAATATTACTCAGTGGGCTAAGAACTCACCCATTCATTTCTTAAAAATCACTGCTAAAGCAAATTGTTTTAAGACAGACCTCTCTAACACGCCTACAGTTTTATACAGGAAAATTAACCCTGCAGAAAGAAGATACAGTTTATATTAGACTAAACATTATGGTTGGAGGGGAAAAAAAAAAATTAACAAATATGCAAACTCTGAAGCATAATAGAGTTTCATACAGCCAAAAGGATCAGAAAGTTAGGGAATTCATTCTTTCTTTTCTTCCCTCAGATTATTTGATCACCTTTCATCAAAACTTGCCTTATATTAGTCAGTAAACTGATGGTCTACAAGATGTCTGACCTTAGGACATCACTCAAAATTGAATCATCCCTTTGAACAGAGGTGCTTTCTTGGATCCAGGAGTTGGACTCTGGGCTATAGAGGCCAGAAGTGAGTTTAGAAATTTCTTGGAAGTTTGCCATACTCTTGACTTGCAATTCACCTGGAAAGTAAAGACATAAAATCATAGAATGGTAAGGTTGGAAGGGACCTCAAGGATCATCTTGTTCCAACCCCATGCCATAGGCAGGGACACCTCCCACTAGTACAGCTCACTCAAGGCCTTCTCCAACCTGGTCTTGAACCCCTCCAGGGAGGGAGCAGCCACAACCTCCCTGGGTAACCTATGCCAGTGTCTCACCACTCTCATTGCAAAGAACTTCCTCCTAACATCCAGTCTAAATCTCTCCTCTACCAGTTTAAACCCATTGCCCCTTGTCCTGTCATTACAAGACCTTGTAAATAATCCCTCCCCAGTTTTCCTGTAGGCCCCCTTCAGATACTGGAAGGCTACTATCAGGTCTCCTGGAAGCCTTCTCTTCTCCAGGCTGAAGAACCCCAACTCTCTCAACCTGTCCTCATAGGAGAGGTGCTCCAGACCTCTGAGCATCCTCGTGGCCTCCTCTGGACCTGCTCCAACACTTCCACATCCCTCCTGTGCTGAGGGCTCCAGAACTGCACACAGTACTCCAGATGGGGTCTGACAAGAGCAGAGTAAAGGGGCAGAATCCCCTCCCTTGCCCTGTTGGCCACGCTGCTCTTGATGCAGTCCAGGACTTGGTTACTGTCTGAGCTGTATGTGCACACTGCAGGCTCATACTGAGAACCTCAAGCCCAATGGCTTCAGTTCTGAGTGCTAAAATGGCTAAAAAGGAACTCAATGTCTAATCTGGGTGTTGGTTTTTTTGGTTTTTTTTTAATTTTTGTTTTACATTTGTAAGAAGAATTAAAACTTTTGAAGGTTTTTTCCTTCACAGTTCGACATGGGGCACGTACTGTGGTCATAATTGTCTCTACACTGGACCAGCCATAGCCATGTTAGCATTCACCCCATGTCTCTTCCTTTCTCTACCTTTATTTGTACTCATTTTAAAAATTGATAATACCTAAAATAATGTGAAAATTATGCCACAGGTTTTTTTAGTATTTATTATTTTCCCAAGAAGATGTTTTTTACTATCATGACATTTAGAGTGGAGCTTGGGTGCTTTGGAGCATGTCATAAGGACTGTTGATAGTGCTTCAGATCATAGGATCTTCTTTGTTAAAGAACTGGGGAGGTAAACAGAGACCTCTTCTTTGTGTAGCCTCCTCCTCTTCCATGTCTCAGAAACACACAAGAAGAAAAACAAGCAGTGATCCATCTGTAGAACTGAACCCAGATATGTATTAAACTTTGAATACTGTTGCATTTTTCATCTGAGGCTACTGAGAAGGTGTCCTGGTTTCATGAGAAAACTGAATTTTGTAACAATGCAGAAGACTACCATCTCCATCTTGAACAGTGAGCAGAACTTAAGTGCTACTCGTTTTGCAGGTGTATAAATTCATTATTTTCTTCTGCACTGAGATGCATCTATCACCGACTTGGATTATGGGAACTGCTCACTTTGCTGGCATAAAACAGGTTACAGTGGGAGGTACAGGCTACTATAGTATTCAGGAATGACCTGGGCAACTAGAAATTTAGGAATTAATTTCCCTTTCTGGAAAACACTATTATCATTTGGAAAACTTTCTTGTTTAAATCCCATAGGATGTACAGACAAATACCACATCCTGGTATCAGTGGAAATTATCCCCAGTATCAACAATAAAAGTAATCACTTACAGAAAGGATCATCTCACCTAAACTTAGCTATCTACAAGTCATGCAGTTAATCTAAGCTAACCACCTAGGCTCTCTCATTAATGCATAGGCAGAAATAGGCACTGGGACAGAGAGAGACTCGTTCTATCCTAAGATAAATGTCCTGAGATAGGCAGACTGAATCACTGCCAGAGGTGCCTATCTCTCTTTATTGACCAGAGAAGGAGCAGAGATAATTAGCCATGACTAGACACCTAATTTTTAGATACCTAGACACCTAAATTTCAGCAAGATGAATCAGAGTCAAGTAATTACTGCTAGGTAAACTTCCTCCTACCCATTCATCAGTGAGAGAATATCTGACAACTGAAATGTAAAGCTTGGGTTGTTGCCAAAATCTTTTTTCCTTCTCGTTTAGAGGGTTGGGGTTTTTTTTGTTGGTTGGTTGGTTGTTTTTCTCTCTGTGTACTGCTTTATCTCATATTGCCTTATTTATGTGGATTTTCAGGTAGTGGTTTTTCACTTTCAGTTTGTTGCTATTAGATTGTAAACTGCTACCTTTATTGAAATACCCAAAACAATGTGCTTTCAGAAAGGGAAGTGACAATGCGTGATAAATACATATTTTAAAATATTATAATAGCATCATCTGTATTTTATTTGCTTTTCTTCTAAATCTGGCCTCGTTTTATGTACAGCATCTATTTCCTACAGGATTTAAAAATAAAAATCACATTTTTTAAAGAAGATCTGTGCCTACAAATAAATCCACATTCATTTCATAGTAGTGCTTGATATAATTTGTGTAAGTTACAGCCTAATAAAAGGTGGGGGAAGAAACCTCAAGTCACATCATCTGTTTTTCCCCCTCAAAGAGGTATAAAATTATATTTGTTCTGGTTCTTTTTATATGGTTCATCAGATTAGGACATTTTATTAGACCTCCTACTTCGGGCTTCTAACAATAAGATTCTTCCTATGCCAATAAGTAAAGCTTAAAGAAGTTCTGATGCGCTTATAACCAACTTGAAAAATATAGGCTAGTATTTAAGCACATACTTAGTACAAGATTAAAGTTATTTACTTGCATGCTGTCCTTAATATAGATAGGCTTAAAGGCATTTCCATGTATTTTCCTGAATGGGAAAGACATTCCTAGATGTGCAATGAATTTTCATTATTGTTTCATTAGATTTGCTAATGCACACACAAACGGAGGTAGACCCTGTTAAGTCAAGTTCATAGGGTGTGATGTAGAGGCAAGAGAGCTGAATAATTGGTGAATAAAAAAAAACCCCCAACAAACCACTTACTTTTGGGATGAAATACAATGTTGCTTGCATTTAAAATGTGAACAACACTTAGCTGTTGCTCTGGATTCCAGCACATTTTGTCTCACTCTTGTCTGGTGAGACACTGGCACAGGTTGCCCAGGGAGGTGTTCAGAACCAGGTTGAAGAGGCCTTGAGTGACCTGTTCTAGTGTGAGGTGTCCCTGCCCATGGCAAGGGGCCTGAAACTAGATGACCCTTGAAGTTCTTTCCAATCCTGACACTTCTGTGAGTCTGTAATTTGACTATTCCCTGAACGTGCTTCACTTTGCCTATTTCCAGCTTGACTTGATGGCTCTGGCCAACTTGACCTAGTGTGAGGTGTCCCTGCCCATGGCAGGGGGGTTGGAACTGGATGATCTTTGAGGTCCCTTCCAACCTTGCCATGCTATGATTCTATACTTAACAAAATAGATACCTAAACACCTAGGACCATCTGTATTTTTCAGAATTAAAATTTCTCTAATAGTCACTTGGTGGCACAGGTTCTCTCACAGATCTAGATCAATGCTTTCCATGTCTTGTGAAAGGAAAATAGGTTTTTTGTTTTGTTGGGGTTTTTTTGTTTGTTTTTTTTTTTTTTTAATGGAAATCTTCACTGAAGCAACAGTGTGGGGCTTGCAATGTGTGAGGTGACTGTTCACCTGCAGGTAGAGTCAGGTAAAAACTTTACCAATAGTCAGTATCCTCAATCATTTAACCCTCTAAAATGGATGTAAATATGGACAATGAGATGCCTGGGCCAAGACACAAAGGGAGGCACTAACAGAATAACACATTCAAAATTAGCACAGACCTTGGGGGGCTGATTTCTGTTTTGCCAGATATAACAACAGTGAAGCCAAACCATGAAATCACTAGGATAAAACCAGTTGAACTTTCTGTAATGGACAGGTGTGTATTATTTTCTATATATGAAAGGCCTGAAAATTTTCCTTTCACAGGAGAAAAAAAAAAAGAAAAAAAAAAAAAAAAAGGGGGANAAAAAAAAAAAAAAAAAAAAAAAAAAAAGGTGGTTTTGTGGTCAGTGCACTGAATTAAGACTAAGCAGTGATGAATTCTGTTCACAGCTTTACTCTGGCATGAAGCTGGGAAAGTCTTTCACTTTTCAAACCTGCAACAATTCTTAGGTGAATGCCTGGAGCTGACCAAATAGAAGATTACATAGGTCACCCCAGTTAGAGAACTTAATAGAATGTATCTACATTTGCAGGACAAAGGCTTTCATTTGTGGGTCTCTTCCAGATGTGTAAATTTAAGTATAATATACTTCCTGCTTTTTCAGCCTCTATTTGCATTGTATATTGAAAGAAAGCCTGTGAAACACCCTTTTTGGTTCTGCTTAGCTTCATGTGAAATGAAGTTTTCAGTATTGAGGAAAATGGTTTAAAAAGAGGTGAGACAGGCTGAGCATCCAGAGCAACAACAGCAGAAAAGGCACACCACTGAGGAAAAGACAGCAAAACTGGATCTTCCTTGAGGTTGAGAAAGGAAGAAATACGATTATCAGTATCTGCCATTTTAAAAAGGGAGATAAAGAAGGGTAATCTATTCTCCTATGAACTTGAGAAGGAAGGATGAGTTATACTGGATGACCCTCCCAACATTCCTTCCAGCCTTATTGTCTGTGATTTCTAAGACTCCAAATTTTATTTGGATACAGAATGTTATCGTAATGGGTCCTGAGCCTCGTACACACCTCCAGCAGTGCTGCAATATGGAAAAACTGTGAGTAAAGAAGAATCTCTGTGTTGCAATTGCTTTTGGCCAGAGTTTATAAGAAGCCATCCATCAAAGATCAAGCACGCTTACAAATTTTGAGTTGGGAAAGTGCAGCAGCAAGCTTTTGGGGCAATTTCACAATACTGATTTCTTGGTTTGAAGCAAAATATATTTACAAGAGCATTTGCTGGTGTGAGTCTCTTAAACACGGCATATACTCCATGTTACTGCTTCATCATCATGTATAATTGGCAATAAACCTATTTAGAATTCAAGATGCATAAAACTGAAAGTCTTTGAAGGGAATAGCTGCTGAGATTATATTTATTGTGCTTTCCCACAATATTTTTCTATGCATAATGTGATAAACCTCCAAGGTGGTTGTAGGCAAAGCTAAAATATTCACAAGTGTGCAGTTATTATGAATTTAGGCAGGTTGTAAGACATTTTGATATCAAACTCTTAATGAATGGCAGTAAACATATTCTACATTACTTTATTAAAATGCCTATTAAAACATACACATCCACAGAACCATCACTGGATGTGTTTACTTGCTGGTAAAAAGCCCATGAAGAAAACAACATGGAAGCAAATGCTCTTTTTCCTGCACTATGATGATAAGAATTAAGGCATATATTTAAAGTTCATATTATTTTCAGCATGTTTACAGCACATCCAGATAATCAGATATTCAAAGGAGGATTCCTAGTCAATTCCAATATGCCACGGTATATTGACTCGAGTAAATGATAGTTTCGTATGGCACGGTGGTTTCTGAGATCCCAGAAAAACTGCTCCACTCCAAAACAACAACAACCAACCAAACAAACAAAAAACCCCAAAAACCCAGACAACAAATATCCAATGAATATATCCTGGCTAAATGAACCCTTTTCAAATAATTTTTGGCCATTATTTTTTTTTCTACTTTCCTAAATTTGTATTGAAAAAGTAAATTTTACAAAAAAGTAAAATAAAAATGTCACATTGTGCTGGTTTGAGGCTAATTGGAATGTTCTGATTAAAAAAAAATTAGATTATAGGTGGTGAAAAGCAAACAATGGCGATGTCTACTTCACTCATAGGCTTGCTGAGATGTATAAGAACAAGGACACAAACAGATAACACACACACACACAGAGTCTCATCTCTGTCTCTCTGGGAGCTTCTGGCCTTCCTACTGGGTAACCTCACTAACCACTCTGCTTCTAACCCCTCTGGCCAATCCTCCAAACTCACCTTGTGACAAATCCTGGAGTAAGGCAGAGGGGTGGAAAGAAAGTGGAATGGTGGATGGGAGCCTCTCCTGGGGACTCTGAATTCTGGGAGGGGAGTTGTGTTTCTGTATTACCTTTAACTTGTATATTTCTGTAACTATTCCTGTGTATTGTGTATATATCTGCTGTATATTGCTCTAAGCTGTAAACAGAGGTGTAAATAAATAATAGCTGTAAATCATTCCTTAACTTCCAGCTGACTGAGTCTAGTCTGGGTGATTTTATGAAGTGTGTGTGGGTGGGCAACTCCCAAACCATCACACATGTTGAGCTGGAAAAGCAGAGATTGTTTTGGGGTTTGGTTTTGTTTTTTTTCTTCTAAGCACTTCGGAGTGCATACCGACAGTTTGCAACTTGACGATCACGAGTTTAAAACTCGTGCTATTTTTCTTCACTAATTCCTGATCAATGTTAAAGACAAACTCAAAACCAGAAGCTTATTGTAACATCCAACTTCAGTTACATAGCTCCATATCACGGTCTTAATCTAGAGATATTGTATGTTTTAAGGAGGCTGAGCACATTTTCTGTAGGCAATGGGTAACAACTGTCCTCCTAACGGAAATACCTTGGTGTGTTGCCACTGTGGGAGGCATCCATGCCTCAGCGTGAAGTAAGTGTCTGCTAGACCAGCAGAAAGAATAGAGCTATTGTGTCATAAATTCACCAAAAACCCCATTGCTTTAAGGTGACTTGTGTGATGGACCATCACATGGTGCCTTGTGATCACAGGGTTGGGAGGAGGGTGGAGGAAAGGCTCTGTGACAGTTAATACCTCCCTTTGGAAAGACTGTTCAAAAGTTATTGCCTAGAGCTTTTTGCTTTTTTGGCAGAAAGAGAGAAATGGTCTTCAAATGTTAGTGTCCTACAAATACATCTAGCTTCTACAGTCATTTATCTTAAATCTACTAGTGCTGTCAAAAGCTTTGTTTGCTCACAAGCATAGCTAGCTGATGCATATTATGGGTCATACCACATCTCTGCATTAAGGCATAAAATTTTGGATCAACAGTAACCACCGCTTATACTCCCCTGCCCTTTGGCAGTGCAGCTATCTTGCTCTTGATAGCTGAGTTTTGCAGTCCTTAGAATAAGCTGGATTGTTTTAATGTGTAAGCCACTTCTCAACAGGCTGAACTAACACAGGGAGAGATTGGCAAAATGGATAACTGAATCGGTCTCCTTGTCTTTTCCCTTAACCAGCAGCTGCATAGAAATCATAGAATGTTTTGAGTTGTCAAGGACCTTTAAAGGTCATCCAGTCTAACCCCCTGAAGCGAGCAGAGTCATATTTAACTAGATCAGGTTGCTCAGTGCCTTGTCCAACTTGGTTTTGAATGCTTCCAGTGACCAGTACCACTTTCAAAGTACAATACCTTATATCCTGATGGAGTTTGCTATTTTTCTTTGCCATGAGCAATTCTTATCCACTTGTTGAAAGTATTTTCTCATTCAGAAAACTTTTTTTTGGATAATGTACAACAGCAACATCCCTTACAAAACTTCTCTTTATATAGGGCTGCTGTTACTATAAGAACTGTTTATCCAAATAAGTAACATACCCCACAGTGTAATATCTTTCACTTGGCTAATGTACTTTTTGACATGTGATGAGAAACTACAAGTCTTAATCCCCAAACCTAGGTTAAAATGACTGAGCTGTGTACCATCCAAATGAAAGACTGTCATTGTTCTTGCTTGAAACAGGTACACTTATTCTTGCATCTGGCAATAACATTGTTTCAAAGGAAACTGTGAAGAAACTATGCAAACTGAGTCAAAAGCTGGAATATACATTTAAATACCCTATTAATAGGCTGGGAAAAGCATGCACATTAAAAAATATATATATATATCTTTATAAAGAACTGTTTTGCCTAAGAAAGGTCTACTTGAGATGTCTTTCTTTACTGCCCAAGCTGTAATACACCATTACAGCCCCTCTGATGCCACCAATGAACACCTTGTGGGATGGCAGATGGACAAAGAAGAGTAAGAATCAATAAAGAAAAGGAAAGCGAAGAAGCAACAATGTCTTGCCAGTCTGATACACCAGGAATTCAGCAGACCAGCAGTCCCCTTGCCATGAGGAGCATTTGTACTCTCCTGAACCAAAACAAACAAAACAAAACAAAAAAGTTACTATAAAGAAGAGTTTGAAAGAAAAATGTGACAATATGATTCCACTCTTCCTCCCAAGCACAGACACAGGCACAAAGGTGTGTTTGAACAGCCAGAGAAGCCACCAAACAGTAGGTGTATTCCAATGACTTTGCATTAGTGCAGAAACGTTATGCCCCAGGAATGGAAATAAAGAGCAAAGTCTTCCCAGTGACCACCTCAGTTACATATTTCCCCTCCTTTTTCTGCCCTTCCCCCCTGTCTCCAGCCCTGCTACTCAAAGGAGAAAGTAGTAGAGATATTTGAGATTATAAAGGGTTTTGGATGAGTGAACCTGGAGTGAGTAAAGCTCTTAGAAAAGAATTTAAAGGATGGCAGTGGCATGCAGTCATGTTATATAAACATATTCTGAATGGTACTATCATACGTCCAGCCCTGGCGCCACAATTGCATTAAGTGAAATTTTATCCAGAAATTGTGAAAGTGCACCAGGGTTCGTTGATTATCTGCTTTTTCTGTTCCTTTTCAGACATGAAGCAAGAAACCAAGGTGCTGGAGAAGAATTTGGACAGTGCCAAGAGGTTCCTGACCTAATCTAAGCAAAAGGTTTTTTCCCTTTTTTTGTTTTTTTCTTTTTTAATTCAACCTTTGCCTCTCTGGTTTGGTTTCCTCCATAGAGTTCAAAGCTGTCACTCCTGTTAGAAATGAACACCTGGGATTGACTGTCACTGGGATTTAAAAGTTTCAAACACTAAAGGAAAGAGAGAAGAAGTTGGAATAACGCCATGGCATAAAAGCAATATAGTAACTTCCTGAAATGTCTAATGAATATTTTCCCTGTGTATCTTGACAGTTTTGAAGTATGTGTGGAGGGCAGGAAAGTTACAATACTATTGCAGAATTAATTCTTGGCAAAATAAGTTAATTAAAATGAGGTTCTGATTAAAATGAAAGGATATGTCTCATTTGAAATACTAATTTAGGCCTTGAATTTTGCAATCTGCCTGCAAGGGTCTCCCTGCGAGATCAGGGCTATGTTTCTTAAGTAGTGAAGCATAGTTACAAGTAAAGCCAATTTTTTTAATTTTTTTTTTTCTTTTAATGTTGTCTGATCTCTTTCCCTGAGCTATCCTGGGTCTGTTGACCTTCAGGGCAAATTGCAAAGCCTCCTTGTTACCTGTAGTAAGGATGAGTTTATGGTTTCTGTTTCAAGGAGGAAGGGAGTTGGGTAAAATGGGAGTGTGGAGTATGAGACACATTTGTTTGGAGGTTATCTTTCCTAGTGATAGATTTACTTATCTCTGATACTAACACTGATGGAATGCCCCCCATTAACATGTGTTATTGACAGTTACTGTACTAGGAACGATAGAAGATGCAGTGAAACTTCTTCCCCTTGCTCTGCTCCGCTCCTTCTCCCTCCCCCCGCCCAAAAAAAAACAAACCAAAAACAAAAACCCCAAACAAAAACTAAAAAACAACCAAACAACAAAACCAAAACACAAAAACTGTCAGATAAAATTTCCAGTCCCTGAAGTACTGAGTGCATTTCTGAATTAAAATCTTTTGCTTTCCGTGCACACAGACACACAGACACCAAAAGTGAAAAATAAAACAGAAAATACATCTCACCTTATTTTTTTTCCAATCAGCTCTGAGGATAAATATTAACCTATGTGCCTCTCCAGCAGAGGAGTTCAATACTGTGACAGAACACATTCCAAGCAACAGAAGAACCCAACAGGGAGCATCTATATCAGGGTTAATGTCAAGACACGTTTTCCAAAACCTTTAAACAGACAGAGCCTGGGAAATCCCTTCACCCAAATCCCATACGAGGCATTATAGATAAACAGCAGAAATTGATTCTTCCTTTACATGAACTTAAAAACTCCACCAACCATGTCAAATAACGCCTGTTTTACTATAAAATGAGCAAATACATTGCTAAAAATTCCATGCAAATCCTGTTATTTTGCTGGCTGTACTGACACTAAACCAACTAGCAGAGAATCTCTTACTTTTTTCTCTGGACAAACCCAGCTCATGTTGGTGCAGTGGATTTCAGATTTCTAGAGCGTGCGCCGCCACTCGTAACCTAAACAGAAAGTATTTGCTATTGGCAGTGAAGCACTGCAGCTCCTGGTGGAATGGGGGAAAGCTGTCAGATTGGGCCAGTTTTCACTTGTTCCACTGAAGCTACTGGATGCTTACTTCCTGTGACCCAGAGGAAGTTAAGGCATTAAATTGTTTAACTTCACTATCATTTCTATTTGCCTTCTCACATGACAAACTTTGACATGGACTGGAATGTAGATTGTAAGGAGGTTCTGGGATGAAGTAGGGAATCAAGTACCCAGGAATGGGCACTAGAAGACAGTAAAAACTGGCATTGTCAACCCATTCATGAAAATAGAATATTTCATCTGAATGGTCATTGTGTTATAATATACCCACATCAGCATCCAGCTCCTGAAAGTCTCTTTGTCCCCTCCAGCTCTGAGTGCCCCATCAGAGACTGGGTGAGGATGCCATAAAAACTGTCCTTGCAACAGCACCACTTTAAGGCTAGGAATTCCCACAGGATGTCACAGACTGAGTTGTCAGCAAACTAAACCACCACAGAGCTGCCTCTCTGCATTTTACACCACAGCTTCTCTGTTCCTCAGCTTCTCTCTCCTTGCTGCTACCATACCATACTCACTGCAAGACAGAACATATGTGGTTGACTTAGGCTGCAGGGAATGAGATTTTCTACAAATCCATCCATCACGAGTATGTTCTCTTTCCTCATTCAAGGCATCTTGAATTTTGGCTTTATTGGGCTTTTTTCCTCTCCATCGAGTCAATAATTTTCACAAGAAGGTATGGAAAGCATACTTCTGCTCACCCAGGAGTGTGTAGCATGCATGACAGGACCTCTGCTTCCCATTGGAAATAGGGCAGGACATACCCAGAAAGCAAGAGACTGAAAGGGGATCTTCCAAATCTCAAAAGACACAAAATCTACCAAGTTACTGTATTACCTCCACCATAAACACAAAGCAGATGCCTCACAGCTTAGAATGAAGCCAAGATGTTATGCATGATCTGAAAATATCCTGAGGTTTCAAAAGAGCTTTCAAAGAAAACTACCTGTGGGTTAATTTTTCAGTTCAAGCTTAAAATGTAAACAGGTACAGTCCTATATGAAGTGTTTATAAGAATGCAGGAAATCTTGTTTGTTGTTAAAGTCAAGACATATGTAAAGTTCAACAGCTCCCACACCAACACTTACTGCATTTCAGAAACCTGATGGTGCTGAGACATAAACTGAGAGTCCTGAGTGTGCCTTGTGCCTTTGAATATGGCTTTTTCCTTATGGTACTGACTTGACATATGTGAGAAGGAGGCAAGTGCCACTCTACAGTGACAGCTGGAGGCAACTTAAAGCAGCACTAGACAATTGTGAACAACTAAATCAGGTTCTTAGCATGCTCAGGGGAGCCTAGAGGGTCAGTCCTTCTCCCTAAAAGAGACATCAACACTCAGTTGATTGGATCGCTCCTTAAACTCCCTTCAGGTATCCAGTTATCAATATCTACATCATCAGTATCCAGTTATCTACATTCAAATGCTCAAATGTAAATATCTCCATCCCAGATTGGATCCTAGCCCTATATTTTGGTTGAGCTTAACTATGAGCCTGTATCAAGAATGCAATGCATACCACTATATTGTTAGAAGGTCACTGCTTAGGCCTGGGGTCAGATACCATTTTTCCTACCGATTGCCAGGTACATTTTGGGATTTAGTACAAGGCAGGGATCAGTCTCAATTAGAAATTTAGAAGCAACTTGCTTATTTTGAAGGCAGATGCAGGTAACATGGATGTAAACAACACAGCATGTTCGTTAGCCTCTGTGCTAAAGAAAGACCTGGGGTACTGTGTGCAGTTCTGGAACCCTCAGCACAGGAAGGACATGGAAGTGTTGGAGCGGGTCCAGAGGAGGCCACAAAGATGATCAGAGGGCTGGAGCAGCTCTGCTATGAGATCAGGCTGAGAGAGTTCGGGTTCTTCAGCCTGGAGAAGAGAAGGCTTTGAGGGGACCTGATAGTAGCCTTCCAGTATCTGAAGGGGGCCTACAGGAAGGCTGGATAGGGACTATTTACAAGGTCTTGCAACAACAGGACAAGGGGCAATGGGTTTAAACTGGCAGAGGGAAGATTTAGACTGGATGTCAGGAGGAAGTTCTTTGCAGTGAGGGTGGTGAGGCACTGGCACAGGTTGCCCAGGGAGGTTGTGGCTGCTCCCTCCCTGGAGGGGTTCAAGGCCAGATTGGATGAGGCCTTGAGTGACCTGTACTAGTGGGAGGTGTCCCTGCCTATGGCAGGGGGTTGGAACTAGATGATCCTTGAGATCCCTTCCAACCTTACCATTCTATGATTCTATGATTCTAAGATCCTGTAGCAGCTCCTGCAACAGAACTCCTACAGCTTTGACCCACATTTCATATCATTGACGGTCAGATAAGAATGATTTACTGGGATTCCAATTTTAGATTGGAGTTCCAAAAATCCTACTTTATTTTCAGCTCTGTCCCTAACTAGAATATAAATCAGATTGGTAATTTGAGAGAAAAATCTAGTATCTTCCAGAAAATCTATCTAATTTATTTCAGAGAGCATCACTTTAAAATCCCACTCCATCACTTAAAATTTCATTGAATTTCCATTATTTAGAGTCTCCTTTAAAAAGGTTGACAAATGCAATCGAAGGCCTCAGGTCGACCACAGCTGCAGGGACTTCCTAGGCCAGCCATGATATTGTTTCTACATAGCTTTTTACATGGATCTGATACCTGAACATCTGTTCAGAAATTAAAATAAAATTCAGAAATTAAAATTCCCCTGAGTTTGTAAAGGTGGTCATTCCAACTCCAAGTGAACCTCCAGAGAAAGTTATGGTTGTAGCCTCCTCCTCTTGGCATCCTATGTGTAGGTGCTGAGCATGAGACAGGAAAGAGTGAAGAGCCTAGCTAAACTCACCTGCTCGGCCTTCATAAAATATGTAAAATATGTACTCCCTCATCTCTATTTCCCTTCTGAAAATGCTTGTATTTGTTTTCCTTATGAAAACAATCCCATTCAGTCCATACTTGAATTCCATCCTCATTGACATGGATCTTTCTATTACAGTGCAGGTATTTGGCAAAACAAGATAAGGGCAGGAAGTTTTGTTACAACCCAAGGAGTAAAACTGAAAAGCTTGTAAGTGGGAGTGTTTTTCTGATGGAAAGTGAAGCACCAGTTGCATCTCAGGGGTAAAACCTTTCCCTGAACCAGTACCTCTGTGCTTGTATTATGTGGTTCTCCTTTTTATAAATCTTCTAATTTTCATTCACAACAAGATTGTTTTCTTAGAGTTGTCTCACATAGCGAAGAGGAAGGAAAGCATGAATAGACTATTGATGGTTCTAGCTTCATATATAATGCATATGGCACTCTTATCTGTGAAAAATATTATCTTTATAGGAGAATGTATTTAAGAAGTCAGAGCACTCCATTTGTTTTGGCAAGGGAAAGGGTTCAGAATGACTAGCCGTGTCTAGTTGTACCCTCAGAGTCAAGATGCTCAGGTTGTGCTTTCACTTCTTCCTTTGCAACCTTAGAAAGTCAAGGGGATTTTCTGTGCTTATGTTAAGTATCTACCTCCAGAGCTGCAGCAGAATATTCCTACACTCACTCTGAGCAGCCTGTTTTCCTCCATACAAACCCATTTTGATGCCTCGTCTAGTTTCAAAGGAGAAAAAACAGAGGGAGCATTTACCAGCCTCATTGTGCAGCCATTTTATCACAAGCTTTTCGCTTCTTCCAGCCTTCCTACCACCACTTTTAACCTCTAACAACTCCCTTCAACACCATATGGCTTCCTCTGTCCCTTCTTTTGCTACCTCCAGATCTGCACTTCGTTCAGGAGTAAAGGAGGTTTGCCAAGCTTACCTTGAAAAGGGGTTGCTCCTGCCAGCAAAAAAAAGGTTATGAAGGAGAGACTAGGATAATCCCCCCTTCCCCAGACTTGCCTCTTAGAACACGGTTCCATTGCCTAAATTCTCTCCAATCCTTTGATAATGTCACATGAAAGATAAGGTAACAGCACTGTTCTGGATTTGTGAGTGCAAAGAAGTAGAATTCTCTCCACAGATGATGAGTAGATTTGTCGATTTTTTTTTTTCCCCTCCATTTAATGGAAATTTCTGCACTCCATGAAACAGAAACTATTTTGGTAATCTGCTAAGAGACGTTCTGCTAACATCTCAAGAGAATACTCCTCAGTACCATTACTCTTTATGCTATACATACAAATACACACAAAGGCAGGTAGATGTGGGAGAAGAAAAACCTATCTTCCTGCTTTCTTTAGATATATTGCCATGACATCAGCAAATGAGAGGGGGAAAAAAGAAAAAAAAAATAAGAAGAAGGAATAGAAACTCTGAGGTCCAGCTGAGACTGGAGTTCTACCATGACCAGTAGAAACCATTTCTGAATGGCAAAGCAATCCCTAACCTTACAGCCTAAACTGGAACCTTCACCACACAAGAAGAGAACCAAGGCAGAGATTTGCAGTATTTACATGTTGTGTTATCTGTTGGAGGCTATGTCAGTCATTACCAAAATCAAATTTGAGTAATGTGAAGGTTTGGGAGTTACCCACCCCCCCCCACACTTTGTAAAATGACCCAGACTAGCACTCAGTCGGCTGGAAGTTAAATGATGAAGCTATATTTACAGCTTTGCACAATGTACAGCAGATATTTACACTATATACACAATATTTACAGAAATATACAAGTAAAAGGTAATACAGCAACACAACTCCCCTCCCAGAAATCAGAGACCCCAGGAGGGGCTCCCAACCACCCTTCCACCTTCTCCCCACCCCTGTACCTCACCCCAAGGTTTGCCTTACGTGCAAGGTAAATTAGGAGGATCGGCCAAGGGGGTTAGAAGAAAAGTGGTTAGTGAGGATTAATCAGCAGAGGAGTCAGAGCCCAGAAGCTGCTAGATCCCACCAGCAGCTCCTGTTCAAGCAAGCGACAGAGAGCAACTCACTTATCAATTGTTTTGGTTAGTATTCCCAAACAATTCTCCAGCAAGCGTATGAGTGAAGTAGACATCATGATGTTTTCCTTTCACAGCCTATAGTGTAATATTGTCTATTAAAATATTCCAATTAGCCTCAAACCAGCACAAGTAACCTGTCCAAACCATGGCTGCTGTTAGTGCTGGCAAACTGTTTGGCTGGAAGAACACGATTATCACTCTTCTTTTCTCTTACATGGTGCCACACAGTCCTTCAGATCAAACCAGAACGGCTATTGACAGGAAGCCACTCAGACTCCAAGATGCAAACTTTCAGTGAAAGGCACTGGCATAGCTACATACAGATGAAGGATAAACTCACTGTGTCTACTCACCTGATATGCGGGATATGCAATTTAGCAGCTTTGTGTACATCTCCAGTAGCTTGATGATCTTCATTGAAGTGCTCACTTTGAAATCCTTAAAGAGAGACATAGGTATCCTATATTATATCCTGCACAACAGGGCCTTTCATACTGCCAAAGGATGGAGAGGAAAAGCACATGGTGGGAGCTGCTCAAGCTCCTTCTTCAAGAAAGAGTTTCACATGCCATTTTCACAATATGGTGTATTCCAAGGACAAAAGCAGAAAGCTCTTCAGAAGTTTCTTCGTGAGCTAGAGATAAAAGTAATCCCTGCTAGGGATGGTTTAGCAGTATGCATATATGGGGGAGGAATTTCAGAGGAAGGGAAATACCCCTCCACCCCATCCTGAGTTTTCAATACTACTTTGTAGTTCTGCCCACTTTTGAAGTAGCTTAAAAGAAATGGAAGTAGTTGGAATGTTTTTACACAAGAAATACTTCCTTTTGTATAATTAAAATTATTGTGGTTGGCTCCTAGAATGAGAGGCTCATAAATTTGTTTCCAGTAGCAATCAGGATAGTTAATACCCATCCTATTAAACTGAGTTAACTCATGTTCTTTCTGGGCTTCATACAGAGCTCATTGATGTCAGAGGAAAGAAACTATTGACTTTAATGGGCTTTGGAGTAGATCCTACAATCTGAAAAGCAGAGATAATCTGGTTATTTGTGCAACAAAGAAAAGGGATGTCCAGTGAAAATTAAAAGGTGAAAGTAAAAATAAAATAATAGTTAAAAAACACAACAAAACAAAACAAAAAGCAAAAAACCCAAACAAAAAAACAAAAACAAACAAACAAACAAAAAACCAAGAGGATAAAAAAGGGCATAAAGGAACAGGATGCTTTGTATGACCCAAGGTTTTGATAGGGAAAGACAGGGATCTCCATGATTCAGTGTGACAACACCAACTGTTAAAAATCATGAGAGGACCATTTGCCTTTCCTGTCGGAAACTACAGGATTCAAGTACCTTTCCAAGGATTAAAAATAAAAAACAATAATAAAAAAAATTAATTAAAAAAAAAAAAAAAAAGAGAGAGACTAAGATTCTGAGGGACACACAGACTTTGGGAACTTTATAAAGAATCCAGCTTGGTTAGTGGTGGTTCTGTCCAGGTTGGATCAATTATAAAATATTCTGAAAGTAGTTCAGTACGTGGCAGGCTTCCTATAGAAACAGCAGAAACCTATAGGTGCACATCTGCAATGCAAATTCTGTACCCCAGCCCCACAGCATGATTGCCAAATCTAAGCATTAGAGTCATGAATAAATTCCCTTTCCACCTCCCCTTACAAATAATAAAAATATAATAAAAAAAAAATTGAAGCATTTTTTTATTTGCCTCATGACTTAAAGAATTAGAGTACTGCTGGTACTTGGAAAGCTCCTCTTTCTTACTATGAGTACAAGAAATGGTTTAGTTTAAAACAAGGGTGGGGTGCTCATTTCCTCATAAATCTCCACTCATGTTCCTGCTTGACTCATCTACATTTCATGTCCATATTTTTAATTTGATTTCTTTCTTTCATTATCTAGTGCCCACATTCTCCATGGCATACTGGAGGTGAACTTCTTCCCTACAGTGAAACGATTAGTAAAATGCTTACTGAATTCAGGAGGGACAAGGTTGTGCCAGTGACAATTGACTTCATTTCCTACTTTGCACTTTCTTAATACAGTCAGGTCATTCTATGAAACACTTTGTTCTGAATTTTTTTCCAGCATTAACAGTCATGGATTTCCTGTGGTCAGGATGCTGAAACTTCCCTGTGCAATTTTCCCACCCAAAGTCAAACAGAATTGTTGCTTAGATGTCACTATCATCTCACTCTGATCTTAGTTATAGTTACAGTGATATGCTATGAAATTGTACACTTGACATTGGATATTCACTCTTACCTGCCACTCTGCTTTGTGGTGTTTTACTGTTTGTTTGGTTGGTTTTTCTTTCCTATTTTTAGCTCATAAATTCAGCCAAGGTCATACTTTAACATATTGGTTTTGTGTTCCTCAGATTTTAACTCACTATAGACAATGATGTCATTTCAATAACAGTTCAAATAACCCAAAAGATCAGCTTAAATCTCCCAACCCAAAGAGCTGACATTAAAGCCTAGTCTTCCAAAACCTTACATAAGTCTGTAAAGTAGCTTTCAGGTGACCCAATAAGTCACTTGACTTTTCCATACTTTGATAACTCCAGTTCTGAAGTGAGGTAACACTCTTATCTTTTTGAAGGCAAAATGGGACTAATTCTTCTCTTGGCAGATTATTCTGGGAACTTCTGTCAATGCAAAGCTTTACTAAAACGTTCCAATGGGCATCTGTCTAGAAAAAAAAACCACCAACAAACAATGCAGAGATAAAAATAAGACTATAAAGGCTCTAACCTCAATTAACTGTTGTAAATATATTAATTACTCGTTGGGAGGTGAAAACTTTAATTCGTATTTACTGAACCAGGTCAAAGAATAGAAGTGTGGAAAGGAAAATTACAGTTTTTCTTCTGTATGCAATTAAGGCAACAGTTCCTTGGGTGTATGTGTACATAACCAAAGCAACTCACTTTTCTGTTAAAAGTGATGGCTGCTTTAAAGGTATCAGGACTCCACAGGCAAACAACAGGATTTCTATTGATAAGAATTAAAAAATCCCTCCCCCCCCCCTCCAAAAAAAAAATATTAAAAAATTCTACCCCTTTAAAACAAAAAAAGAGAACAAAATTAAGCTCCAGATCCCACCCCTTACTATCTTCCATTAAATCTCAAACTATACCAGAAATAATATGTCAAAATGGTTGAAAGAGGCAAATCACAACTACTTGGAGAATCAAAAAGAAATTTATTTTAGTCATCACATCAGTGTTTAAAAACATACAAATGATTTGGCTACATGGCTGCAGAGATGCAAATGGAACAGCAACATATACAAATATTCCTCTGAAGGAAGTTTTCCTGTTCTTTTGCATATATGGGAGAAGTTGTTTCATTAAAGGGAGGAAAGAGGCCTCATCTACAAGCAGACTTACAGGAAACAAAACAAGAAGTGAATGCATGTTCAAGTATTTTGAGAAAAGGATTGTATTCGTCACAAAAATCTGCCACCATTAGAGGAGCTGAAACGTCTGCCTAAAACTGTCAAATGAATCCCTTGATCAGAAAGAAGGATCTGGTACTGCAAAAATCTATCAGAGTTCTTGAAATATTAGCTTTTTTAAATGAAGAGTATCAAGAACAGATCCTGTGCAGTGTTTTCCATACCAGAAAATGTTAGCTTGGAGGAATTTTATTTATGCAGTTAAAAAGTGTTCACACCAGGAAAAAAAAAATCAATGGCAAACCTGAAAAGTTTGATGAAAAAGATGAAAAAAAAAATTGATAATACTGTTTTTTTCTTGTTTAGCAAAACTGAAATATTATAGAATCATAGAATGGTAAGGTTGGAAGGGACCTCAAGGATCATCTAGTTCCAACCCCCTACCATAGGCAGGGACACCTCCCAATAGTACAGGTCACTCAAGGCCTCCTCCAACCTGACCTTGAACACCTCCACGGAGAGAGCAGCCACAACCTCCCTGGGAAACCCGTGCCAGTGTCTCACCACCCTCATTGCAAAGAACTTCCTCCTAACATCCAGTCTAAATCTCCCCTCCCAAATATATTTTAAATATTGAAATGCACATTTTTCAAGCAATACAAACAGAAATATTTTGGCTGCCAAAATTAACTCCATATCTTACCAGCCTACCTCACCAGAAAGGAGTATCTTTCTAGTCTTACCAGGTAGGTTAAAAGGAAGCTGGATTTATGATTAAAGAGTGGTCTGGGGTTGATGCAGTATATTTCCTGCACTTGCTATAAAATGAGCTTCCATACTGTAATAAGATACTAATTCTATTGCTAATTCAATATTTTTTTTCTGTAAAATGCACAAGGATTGGTTGGGTTTGGCTTGATTTGGTTTTGGTTTTTCTAGAGGGGCTGTGACATAAAGTAACAGCCTACGTGTTCCATAGCAATTTACCAAAAGGTTGAAATACATCTGTCAGCACGTGCTCAAGATAATCCACACTTGGGCTGACCTTGTTTTGTCTTAGTTCTCCTCTTAGATTAGGTGTATATTTTGATCTATTCTTATATTTATGAAGGAGATGAAGTTAAGTTCTCCATCTTTAATTGTACACATATATATATATATATATATATACACATTTATTTATTTATTTATTTATTTAATTTTTAAAAGATTCCTCCAAATAAATGTCAAAGTCTAAAGTCTGTACCTCCACCTGAACTAGTCCTCATGGCTGGGTATCATTCATATATCTTATTATGAAATGGGGGCCTCAAATAGGTAGGATGAAGTCATATTTAAATTAGTCACTCTCTCCATGGACTGCAAAGGAAATGGAGAGAGATCATTTCAGCAGCAGTCTTCTCACTGATATGATTTGAAATTCAGTTTACATGAATTCACTTTGTCTACTCTTCTGTAAACAGAGATGTATCACTTGAGCACCACCATTTATCATCCTAAAATAGGCAGCACAAATTTTCTTCTGAGGCCAAGTGCCACTCTTGATAGAGTGAACTCTGTTGCCTAACCTTTAGACAGTTAAAGCAAGAGAAGATAAATCCTACCCCTAATCTACAACGCAAAGAGTCCACCCAAAGTGGACTTTTTTTTGTCTCCTTTTGCAACAATGCAAATAATGAAAGCAATATAAACTCACAAACACAACTCAAAACAGTTTAAAAACTATCAAACATTTCAGGCCAAATACCTCCTCCCAGCTTCTGTTGATATTAAAGTTTTTCTGCACCAGGCCAGAAGGGAAACATTTGGACTGTATTTAGCAACATGCATCTGGGCAAACTGGAGGTTAATCCATGCAAACCCCATGCTGTAAGCAGTACTTGTGAATTTGCTCTTGAGAAAGTATAGCTCCAGATTTGCCTCACAAAACTGCATGTTAGACACCAGCATATGTAACGTTACATGAACCTAACCTGATGTTTCTTCTAAGGTTACTCAAAGACACCCATCTCTTATCAACAGAATCACTCTAAACCAAGATTATCACCAGATATAGTTACATTAATATCTGCATCTACCTCAACTCATATCACAACTTAAATATCAGAACACCCAAAAAAAAACTCCACAACCAACCCCCTTTCAATGCCAATGCACAGCTGGCCACAAAACTCACCAAAATTACATCCCTGCCTCCTCTCTGGGGATGTTCTTTAACTGCTTTATTTGCAGAAAAAAAAGAAAAACATGTATGTCTGAGCAAATAGCAGAAAGATGAAAAGAGAACCTACACAGCCATCCTCTCTGTTCAACCAGTCATATATGGTTATAAAAGTCACCTTCTTCAGGGTGTCAGATACCTACAGATGGCAATGTACCCCCTCTAATCCACCCTATAGCTCAACTTGAGCATATTGAGTGTTACAGATGGAAGATGAACACTGCCACTGCCAAAATTTGACTTCAAATATACAAAGCAAATTACCTTCCAGAGAAACCTTCAGGAAAAGTCTTGCTTGACCAACAGGAAAAAAGGACTCTAAAAAGCTCACATTTCCTGAAATATATAAACAATGAAAAAGGCAGTCAAATACATAAGCCTGCTACCTCAAATAATTTACCTTCTCTTGTCCCCTCCTTGAATGGTTCTAAGATTTTAGAAGTGCATTCATGCAAAGAATGCAAACATTTCAGTATACACAGGAGAGATACAAAGATTTTATTTAGTCAAGGGAGTACTGGAAACCAAATCAGATTTGCCTCCATGTGAGCTAAGATAAAGCACTCAAAAACTGTTGTTAAGGAAGAAGTGTCAGGTTTCAGCAGGCAGTCAATGTCTTAATAAAGCATTTTTATTGAATTTTCATGAGTCAAATCATTACTCAAAATGCTTTGCACCATATAGACACATAGAAGTACTGAAGCACTGATACCATAACTGCTAGGATGGGACACAGATCTTTTGTTTATATTTATGAAAATATCATGCTTCAAGACTCTCAACTTGGACAATTTAAATGAAAAGTAAGAAAGTCTTTAAAACAGAAAAAGAAGGACATCCTTCACATGCTCTCTACAATAGAGTATGTCTTGTCAGATCAGATTCACTGTTCTGGTCTGTGTGCTTACATTCAAAAAGGGACTTGCATTTGAAAAAGGGCTCTGCTTGGAAAGCTATGAGTTAGCTGATAGTGGAATGAGTGATAGGAGGTATGGTGATATATTCTTCGTTAGAAATTCTCCCTGTGGAACAAAACAAACACACACACATGCAAAACCTCCACAAGATCAGCTGAGCACCAACAGAACAACAGGACTTAAGAGCCTAGTAATTACATAACTTGCTTGTGATCACAAAGCAGTTCAGATGCTAGTGCATAGTCCAAGGGTGATTTCTGATCATTTCATATTTGACAGTCATTAGATGATCTACAAAAGGAGGAAGTATAAAGTCACAGTTTATAGTGAGGGTGGTGAGACACTGGAACAGGTTGCCCAGGGAGGTTGTGGATGCTCCCTCTCTGGAGGTGTTCAAGGCCAGGTTGGACGAGGCCTTGAGTGAGCTGTACTAGTGGGAGGTGTCCCTGCCTATGTCAGGGGGTTGGAACTAGATGATCTTCGAGGTCCCTTCCAATTTTACCATTCTATGATTTTATGAAAAGCAGTCTCAGATACAGGGACTGACATGTAGAATTCTTTCCATCCAAATGAGCCTTTAATCACTAAAGAGCAAAGTTTTCTTTCAGGTTTTCTTTCCAATAGATAGGTGAATCATTGCTTTAGACATCTGTCTACATTTATCCTGCATGTAGGGCTAAATTATAGCAGTTCTACCGCCTCATAATCTCTCTCCATCAGAGAAGGGGAACCAGTAAAAGGAGACTTATGGATTGAAAGAAAAAGGGATTTAATAAAATAACCAAATGGCACCAATGTCAATGCAAAGATTTACTCAGCCCAGAAAGTCCAGGAAGGCAATCCTCAAGATCAGGAAAAGGATGAGGAACCAAAACAGGAGGCTCTGGCAAGACAGTGCCCTTTCTCTCCTCTGCAAACTTCTTCATACTGAATGTGATGCTCATGGTCTGGGATATGCTTGTGAGCCAACTACAGGCAACACTCCTGCCTGACTCAGAAGTGCTAATGGGCTACAACCCATGCCTGACCTGGGATTCCATCCCAACAAAAACCTATCTTTACATGGGAAGTAAGTGGAACATACAGAGCACCTCAAACTCTCTAAAGAGATAAAGGTTAATACCTTTCTCAGGGAGAAATAAGCTTAACATTGCGCTTCAGCAGAAACTAACACACATTTACTATGCTCTTCAAAAGTGCTGTAGCCACTGCACTATAGTGAAGGTAATCTTGACTATTTAACAAAAAGGGACAGACTCTTCAGGTTGGAAGGGCATAAACTCTGTATCACCTAAATGCTGGGTAAACCATGTTTATCCTCCTTCATTTTCCACTACATCACCACTTGGGATGCTCACTCTCCTTTGTCAAGCAAGACTGATTTCAGGTCCTGGATGGATAGAGCTATCTCCTTACAACACCAGGTCAACCATCTTCATGATTTAGAAATGGTAACATTCAAATTTAGTATTTCTTAATGTTTTATCAGAGACAGCTGCCCAGATCCATTCTGTAGAAGCACTTCATAGCAGGGCATGTATATTTTTTAAGTGACGTGTATTAGTCACACAGTTAATGCTGTCCCAAAAAGTTCTGTTACTTAAGTATGAGGGAAATACAGGCACTATATTAATACCACATATAGGACTGTTTCTAGGCTGTGATGTGTATGAGACAGTAAGAGAAACTAGTTCAATTTCAGTGCAGCCTGATCTTGTTCCCAGTTATGTTAATGAAGAGACTCTATAATGTAAGTGGAAGTAGAAAAAGGCTGCTGGCATGGAAATAAAAAGAGGTTCCTGATGTTTTAACAGTCTGAAGGCAAATTGTTCAAAATTTCTGTATGATTGTGACTTGCTGCTGTAGAGGACTGAACACACACCCACTTTCAGGACAGATGCAAGGGAAGAAGTTGTTTCCAGCCAATGTAAAGCAACAAGCATCCTGGAAAATGAGCTTCAGAGCATTTTCCCTGCTGTTGTGGGCAGAGTTAAACTGATATGCAGTGGGAGAGGCAAATGAGAAACACATGGGAAATAAAAATGTCAGGGTTTTTGCTTGGATTTGAAAATTGTTGGAGGTTGAAATATTTAATGTAGGGGGTTTATCAAGAGAAGCAGAATCTGCGGTTTCTATCTGACTAGCAGTGAGGTCTGCAAAAGCTACTTCCTGCTGATGAAATTATTTAGCTAGAGATTTTGGTCCAGATCTTGTACTCAGGAAACCCTTGAAAACTTGTTTGCAGCTGTCAAGTCGTGGGAATTAATAGAATTAAAATTAACTACCAACATATTTTCGAGGCAACCTAAAGTGTAACAGCAAAGTGGAATGGAGAATTAGCCTCTGTGTCACAGTGGGCAGGAGAAGGGCAGTGCTGCAACCCACAGGTAGCACACAAAGCTGCCTTTCACACTGGTGGAAAGTGAGCTGTATTCCAAGACTGCAAAATGCTCTGAAACATCATATCCTGCTCACCTGAATGGATACTACAAGTCACTGTCACCATGATTTTTCAAAATCACTCTTGGTTTTCATTATCCATGGTGAAGTGTGTGAAAGGTACTCATTTATCATAATACAGGGAATGAGTCACAGAGAAATTTTCCCCTTTTACAATGCTTTAGCACCCAATTTAGTAACAGAGGACTCCAAAATCATACAACCTGTAAGAAATTATCAAATTTCAGGTGATTCTGCCCCTTTGTTCTGCTCTCATCAGACCCCACCTGGAGTACTGTGTGCAGTTCAGGAGCCCTCAGCACAGAACGGACATGGAACTGTTTGAGCAGGTCCAGATGAGGCCATGAAGATGATCAGAGGGCTGGAGGAGCTCTGCTGTAAGGACAGACTACAAGAGTTTGGGCTGTTTAGCCTGGAGAAGAGAAGGCTTCAAGGACACCTTAGAGTAGCCTTCCAGTATCTGAAGGGGGCCTACAGGAAGGCTGGGGAGAGACTATTGACAAGGTCTTGTAATGACAGGACAAGGGGCAATGGGTTTAAACTGTCAGAGGGGAGATTTAGACTGGATGTTAGGAGGAAGTTCTTTCCAGTAAGGATGGTGAGACAGTGGCACAGGTTGCCCAGCGGTTGCCCAGAGGTTGTGGCTGTGGCTGCTCCCTCCCTGGAGGTGTTCAAGGCCAGGCTGGATGAGGCCTTGAGTGACCTGTACTAGTGGGAGGTGTCCACTAGTACACCTAGAGTACTAGTGTACACTAGGTGTACTAGTGGACACACCACTAGTGGGGGATTGGAACTAGATGATCCTTGAGGTCCCTTCCAACCTTACCATTCTATGATTCTGTCTCTATTCTGAGGGTTTTCTTTACTAAGGTGATGCAAGTTATGTTGCTACTACTTGACTGAAACCCTACAAGTGACTTAAACTGAGTAATTTACATAGAGACAGGAGTTACTTCTTTTCTGATTGTTGTGTAAGAAGGTTCAAGATATGAACACAACACAAAGGCATGTAAACTGAAACAAACCAGAAGTGCTAAAGTAAAGGGTGACCTTGAAGAAGTTTTTGTGAGAACAAAAATAGTAAAGAGCATATCCCAGGTAAGCAATCAAGTCACCATCCCTGAAAGTATTTAAGACATGTAGCTGTGGTGCTTAGGGGACTGGTTTAGTGAAGGGCTTGATGATGTTAGGTCATTTACTGGTTTTAATGTCCTTTCCAAGCTTTGTGATTCTATGACTCTATCTAACTCTGTCAGAATGATACAACAACATGAACACCAGCTATGATCCTGAGCCTGATGTGGACAAGTATTCCCAGTGCCCATCAACACTATACAGAATTTAGTATAAGTATTTCATCTGCCAGTTTGCATCTTTTCAGGAGCTCAGGACCAGCAATTAATGAGAAGGGGAAAGAGAAGCTCTGGAAGCAAAAAGATCCACAGAAAGCATGACTCCTGTGAATAAGAAAAAGACCTTCCTCTCCTTCATCGGTGACATAGAAGCAGTATGAGAAACATGAGACAGTTTTGAAAATGTAATCCTAATGCTGGATGGGATTTTTCAGTTCCTAAAATAGCCTGAGTTGTTGAGTGTAGGTAGCAGCTTCTGCTTCCAGGAAATTGCTTTGCCTTTGTGAATAGTACAAATGTTTCTCCAAGAAGTAAGGTCTATGAAGAAGTAGAGTGCTCCTTTAGGGCATGTTTCTGTCCTGAGGAAATCAATGAGAGCTTTGCTATTAGCTGTTTTAGGAGTAGGATATGGCCCATAATCTGATTAACAGATGCTTTGAGTCTGTGTAGACTGACTTTCAAAGACATACACAGATAAAAGACTTTTACTTTCATGTCACACTTATCTTTCTTTGTTGTAGCGTAAAAGTCTGTAAAATGTTACCTTACTCCTAACTCATAATACAGCTGTTTTACTTATGCTCAAAATATTTCATCCTGCCAGGGCCATGATGGTGGATAATCTAATTATATAGTTAATTCCACACATGCATTGTGGCCTTCAGGGAAATGACAATTTGGGACTAAATGTTTCACTTCAAGCACGGTTTAGTGCTGGCAGAGATATGGAGCAGCACCATGTCTCCTGAGTAGCAAGAGTATCAGCCTGATACCGTTGATGGTCTCCTGAGAAAGACATGAGGTGATTTATCTGAGCTACAGAGAGTGAAAGAGATAAATCCTTGGTGGGGAGTTGGACAACCAGGCCTACATCACATTTCCTGCATCACAATGAACTGCCTTTTGACCACATTGCAAAGAGTCCTTACACATGGTGTGGTGGTGTGAACAATCATGTAAGATTGCTAACAGGGATGCTTGGCTCCAGAGAGAGAGTTCCTCCAGGAGGTGCTTCAAGCCATGTCTAAAGCTGGCAGCAGGAATGCTGTCACAGCAGGTCTTTAGATACCAGCTCTTAATGACTCAAAACAGGATCCTGACTACAGAACAGAGAGTTCTCTTCTCTTGGAAATCAGGCATGGGAACAAGAAGGGCCATGCAATGTTCCGGGAACAAGGAGTCACTGCTGGATGTCCCAGCTCAAGTTTCTCTTTAGGACATCTAATTTGAGCATTAGAGGTGCCAACTGAAAGTTCCTTGGTACATCAGATAGTTGCAATATCATTTCAAAGTGTTGAATTCATACTGAACTCTCTTTGTTACAGTCTTCTCACTCTTCCCTCCCTGATCATTCTATTAACACTATTAACCATCCATCAAGCCATATCCAGCAACTGATCAGTCAGAAGGCATTATCTTGGTGTTTAATTGGGTTATTATCTTCTTAGAAACCTAACGTAGGTGGTGAAAATCCCTTCAGCGAAAAACTAAGATTCATCTTAATAATGATGGATACAACAAGGCCTGCCAAATGTGAGGTTAGCTTTCCTCCCATTGCTACCTTGCACATTAATATGGGAAACACAGGAAGGAATTTCCCTCCCAAATTCTTTAAAAATCATTAGAACACCTTATGACAGATGGGCAGAGTCCAAGGGGATGGAGCTCAACAAATCCAAGTGCCAGGTGCTGCACTTTGACCACAACAAACCCATGCAGAGCTACAGGCTGGGGTGGGAGTGGCTGGAGAGCAGCCAAACAGAAAGGGATCTGGGGGTGCTGATTGACACCAGCCTGAACATGAACCAGCAGTGTGCCCAGGTGGCCAAGAAGACCAATGGCATCCTGGCCTGCATCAGCAATAGTGTGGCCAGCAGGAGCAGGAAGGTCATTCTCCCCTATACTCTGCACTGGTTAGGCCACACCTTGAGTACTGTGTCCAGTTCTGGGAACCTCCATTTAAGAAGGACATTGAGGTGCTTGAGCGTGTCCAGAGAAGGGCAATGAGGTTGGTGAG
>VWZE01001555.1:72633-103555 GCA_013396675.1 Eubucco bourcierii | reverse complement strand
TTTCCTCAGGGCTGCTCTCCAGCCGTTCACCACCCAACCTGGATTTGTGCTTGGGATTGTGCCTACCCAGGTGCAGGACCTTACACTTGTCCTTGTTGAACTTCATGAGGTTGGCCTGGGCCCACCTCTACAGCCTGTCCAGGTCCCTCTGGATGGATCCCTACCCTCTAGCAAGTTGACTGTGCCACACAGCTTGGTGTCATCTGCAAACTTGCTGAGGGTGCACTGATTCCTCTGTCCATGTCACTGACAAAGATGTTAAACAGCACTGACCCCTGAGGGACACCACTTGTCACTGGTCTCCAGGTGGACATTGTGCCCTTGATCACCACTCTCTGGGTTCGACCATCCAGCCAATTCCTTATCCAGCGAGTGGTCCACCCATCAAGTCCATGTTTTTCCAGTTTGGTGACCAGGATGTCATGTGGGACAGAGTCAAATGCCTTACTCAGGACCAGGTAGCATCATTTCATAATTGATGGTATTATTCTTTTAAACCTCTGTGCAAATATTGAGGATCCAGGTTGAAAAAATATGTCACGATTTATTGCAAAATTGAACTGCAACTTTTCCCCATCTCTTTCCCACCCAGCATGTGTTTAAGGAAGAGCAGTTTGAGTGAGCAGGCTTTCAGTTTCATCAAAGTGCTGCAACCACAATTACTTCTTGCACAAGGATCTTAATGCTGTTATCTTTTTTGTTTGTTTGTCTGTTTGTTTGCTTTTTCTTCCTTGCTTCTTGCTTCTAACCTTCCCTAGTGCTCTTTAAAAGTTCTTTTTCCTTCCTTCAAAAGTGCATAAGACCTGATGTGAAGAGAAGCACAGACTCTGATGTCCCCTGTATCTAGGCATCGCCATGGCTTCCCAGTTGCCAGCTAGGTATGTTCAAGTGATCAGCTTACCCAACAGTGCATTAAAAAGCCCTTTCCAAAGAATAAATGTCAGTTTTATTTCTTTTGAGCTGGTTTTTTCCTTCTCTCTATTGTAATAAATTGATTCAGCACAGAAACCATACCTCTTGTCTCTATCTAATCTCAGCAGGTCTCAGATCCCAGCTTTCTACTTGCAGCAGCTGTGATTTTTTCATCTCTTTCCTCACACTCGTCTTCTTGTTCACAGACCAACGGATCTGCTTCTCAGCCACAGCCCTTTCAATTTTAGCTAGAAATACATGGGAAATATAAATCTCAAGCAACATAACATATGCAAGAAACAAAAGTGAACTTTCAACCTAGAGGTTAGCAAATGTTACTTGCCCTGCATTTCCTCCTTTATGGTAGTGTGATGTTGGAATAAGAATTTTTCCATTTCTTTGGGTAGGTGGGTTCAGATTGTTGTGAGGTGAAGGTGAAACACACCCTCTTTATGATACCAACACGCTCTTAAATATCTTTGTTGACAGTCAGCACCCTCTCTAAAACTTGCAAAATGACTCTGCAGACATTTCTGCCTCCTCAAAGCATCCATCTGCACTTCCAAACAGCAGCAGGACTCACTCTCAACGCAATGACATAAGAAAGGTTTTTACCTCTCCTAGGGCAGTTGCAAACTAACGCTGGTGTTTCACCATGCTCCAGACCTCACCCATGTGCAGCTGTAGAGATTGAGACTTCACATGCAAGTGTGGTGGTCATCTCTTTTTCTTGTCATTGGATTGAAGTCTATTGTGGTTTCTTACATGCAGTCTTCTGGCTAGCAGCCCGATTCAAAACAAAATGCTTTTTCTGTTTCCTGCTATAGTATCTCATTTATCTTGAGTTCTACTGCAAGAGTGGGGGAAATGGTTCCTATATCTGTTTTGCTTAATCACAAAGGCTTGGGCTTTTCAAAAACACCCAGTGTTGAGCTATGTTCTCATTGATGTCACAGAAAGTCTAATCACATATGGCTGTGTGGAGACTAATGTGCAACTCCGTACAGTCAAAGAGGCTGAAAGGTATTGGTGTTCCAAAGCCCAAATTGTCATCCTAAAATCTTCTTCCTAACACTAGTAGCCATTCAGCCTCACCTCACATATTTTGGTTTACATTATCCAGGCACTTAAGGCTGCATGTATGCAGAACTACTTTTCCCCTAGCAAGACAGGGCAGAAGCACACTAGCTTGTGTCTAGACAGCTGTATGTTTTAGCATGAGTTCAGCCTCTGACTAGGGCTCATGAAGAGGCCAGACTGTCAGGCATCATCAGAGCATTCCTGACATGAATCAACAGGCTCTAAAACCCTGGAAGAAACACTGATGAGTACCAGTTTGTGACTGGCAGAATCACACTGACATGCATCTCATAACCTTTGGGCTAGATCACTTGCTTAAGCACTGGGAAATGTAAGTGTTCATTTCCTAATTTAGCTTGTTGCCACTTCCATCTCCCAGGAATTTGTCTATAGTGTCCATGCCAGAAGATATTCAGCACGGGAATACTCTCTGCTTCCCATCATGTCTGAAATAACAAGGTCAAGCTGCAAGAAAAATCATTATCTTAGTTCAGGGCTCATGTCATTTACCTGGGAGAAGCATGCTGAGTCTTGTTCCAAGGTCTCTTTCCAATGTCATTGATGGCATTTTGCTCTTATGATCATTTGCTTGAAGACAGAAATGTTTCAGCATGCATGAAGCAGCTATTAGAAGTCCCATTTTTTTTCCATAGTGCTGTAATTATGATGCAGTAGAATTAGGTTCTGCCTGGTTTGTTCTTCATTTCTGTTCCTCTCATCAACACTTTTCAATTTTTTCCCTCTCCATCTTTTCACACAGTCTAACCACACTGCTTCCAGAGGATAGGGAGTTACTTTATCACTACTGCCAGTAATTAGGGCCCTGCTGAAGAAGCAATATACAATCATTTGATTGACTTCAGGACAGAAGCAAGCACTTTTCCTTGTATGTGTACCTAGCTTGGGCATCTTTAACATAGACTACTGCTTCTAAGATAGTTTCTTTAGACTCCGTTGATAAGCAATAAAGTCAAGTGGTTAATTTCTGCAGCTACTTTAAGATGTGAAAAATTATGCCCAAATACTGCCTTTATTTTCTAAACTTGACAGTAAAGGCAGATGAAGGAGACCAGATCAGTGGTTGATGTGAGCACTGCTGACATTTAAAACTAGGTGCTTTAAATCACACTCTTCACCCTTTTTAAGAGCTTATTTTGTAGCACTATTTGAGATGATCCAAGGCAACCAACCCAGGCACCTCTAAACTAAGAAAAAATTGGATTGAAGAAGACATCTGGTGTGATTTCTAGTCTTTGAATATATTTTCTCATTCTCTTCTAGAGAGTCTAGTCAATAGATATCACTTGCCAATTTTGCCAGTGAAAGATTAAGGCACGATTATGACTGATGACTCTCTTCCCCACAGGCATGGTAGTGCACCTGCTGAGCTGCTCAGAGGATGATGGAGCTAGTAAGGGGCTGAAAGTTTCTGAGCTGAACTATATTTCTCAAGGAATGCTGATTCATGCTATAGTAATTCACAAAATGTGAATGCAATCTCTGGAACATGACGATCCAGTGGCTGAGAGCAGTTAGCAAGTGGCTGGGGACATGATCTAAAACTCCAGCCTCCCATTTCTCTCAGCCTAACTGTTGGCAAAACAGTTCTCAGCCTTTATAAAACGCAGGCACGTTGCATAGGCATTTAGTCTGGAATGTCTTTGCTTTAGTCCTTGGACAACCTTGTAGTTAAATAGTTAAAGAAAGTTAATGAGAGAAATTAACAGTATTCATAAATTTTGGTAGTGCATATGTTTTTGAGTGTGTTTATATAGAGAAAAAGATATCTTTGGGGATTTTTTCGTTGGTTGGTTGGGTTTTGTTTGGTTGTTGGTGTTGGTTTTGGTTTGGGGTTTTTTGGGGGGGGTTTGTGGGTTTTTTGTTTGTTGTTTTGTTGTTGTTGTTGTTGGTTGGGGTTTTTTTTAAGTCTGACAGCCAACAGTTTCTAGCAGCATGGCCTTTCACCCAAGGCCTTTCACCCAAGGCTACCCTGTTAGCAATGCTGGTTAAATGATCTTGATGCATTGTAAAAGGTTCTCTGGGAAAAGTAACACTTCTCTGGTAAAGCTTCTCATGGTATTTGTGGTCTGATAAGCAAAGGTGAAGCATGAGGAAGCAGAAGGTCAAGTGCCCTACAGCACCGCTCATGAAGGACTTGCTGTATGTCACTGCTGCCTCCTGGCACAGCCCTGTTGAGGCTGCAGCAGAGCAGGAGGTTAGGCCATGTGATGCTGCAACCAGACCCAGACCACTTGTTGATCTTCTGGTTTACCAGCTTTTAGGCAAGTCACTACTTGACAAACTGCATTTTCAGCAGTGCTCAAGGTCAGATTTTTCAGGTTCAGGAACTGGGGTTATGCTTTTTAAGGTAGTTGCATACTTGTAATTCTCCCAGCATTTTAAAAGGTTGATCTCAGGGAGTGAAGAATCTCCACCTCCAGGTTAAATACAGAGGGAAAGATCTAATGTTGAAAGTGAAAACAATGCACACCAGTCCTTTCTAACCAAGCCCCATTCATTTACCATCACCAAAAAAGGTATTCTACCATCATATCTTTCATTCTCAGAAATCTGTGAAGACTTTTTTTTAAAATTATTTTTTAAATGGCAACAACAGCCGTTAAAAAAAAAAAAAAGCAAATAAAAGAGGTCAGGAAATAAAACTAATTCTGGATCATAAAGCTTCTTCCACATGTACCCTTGCAAACAGCAAATCCAGGAAAATTATTTTGGCACAGGTCCTGAGACACAAACACTTCAGTCAAAGGGATTAGAGCAATAATCACATATTAAACTTCTCTCACAGTTTTTGACCCGTAGGACCTCCCTCCATACCATCCCCACATTTTTGTTCTTCACCATCTCCCCTTTTCCAGACAGAATTTTGACAGAATAGCCCAAGGGCTCCTCTAACTAGCACCAGGTTACTATTTCTTTTTGCACAGGAGAGGATTCAGTCCTGTAGAGCTTCTTCATACTATTCTAAAATGAAAGCTTTGTGTAAATAATTTCCTTCATGACCAGACCCTAGCTCTAGCTCCCCTGGAGATATTTGTATTTTCCATTCATGATTGTAAAGTAGTTTTGAAATTTGGATTTTCAATGGCAGTTGAACATCTGATCTGACAGACAGCAGCACTGAACCCCAAGAACTCCCAAATTCAACTTGAAGAGAACCATTACCAATTTTCAATTAATTCCCCTGCTTGAGTTGGTTGTCTTCTCTTATTAAACAACATAAAGCTCTCTAGAGTTAGAACATTTCATACTGACCTAAATGATAATCTACCCATTAACGCTGTTTCTTGTGACAGTAAAAAACACTTACAATTCAAAAGGTTCCGAGCAATACTTATTGAAAATTAATTACTTATTTTCAACATAATTATGAATATGTATTTTCACAGAAAGTAACAGTGCAAGGCACAATCTAAACTGAGTCATTTTATGAGTAATTTTCTGTGCTGGGCTCCTATTCCAATTGTTAGAAACGACATTTGATTTTGCAGCAGATAGCTGGTTTTGAATAAGGATGATGAACGTGGCTTCTATTTATTGATATTGGCACAAACTTCTCGGGTTAAGGTCTTAGAGAGGGAATAGGCACACGAAAATAGGATGAGAGGAAGAGATCAAACTTTGGTCATTGCAGAACACTGTGCTGGCAACTTGCCTGGAGTAACAATGACATGAAACCTGTCATTCAGACATAACTTTGGAAAATTCCTGTCTCAAAGGAGACTTCCTTGAACAAATGACCAAAAAATATCTGTTAGCTTCCTGGGATGTGAATGTCAAAGCAGTGAGATTTGCTCTTTGCAGGAAGTAGTTCAAATTAAACTTATTTTGTTTTCTGTTGAGGCTGAGCGTTAACTCATCCAATGGCATAACAGGCAGCAAACATCTTGCATGGTCACAGGATAATTCAACTGGAAATTGTCAAGTCAGGCAGCGCCAGCTATGACTCTTCTTTATCTGTGCTATTTTCAAATTCTCAAAGTAGAGAAATCACTGTACCTTTTCCCTATATATAGCACTTACCTATTTTTTCAGTGCTGCTATTCAGATTCTTTCCAAATTATGAACCACACGGGAACACTGTTTGCTTAAGTAGATTACATTAACAGCTTGGTGCCAAAACTTGACACATGATGAGTAACTCTTTGCAAATTTTACTGATCCTATTTGATTTTGGACATTCTTCATGAATCCTCATCCCTCTAAGTTGATCTTAGTCTGGATAGCACTGACAAGAACAAACCCTTATTTCAGGTTCTATTTCTATGTGATTCTTATTGTATCTAAGGGGCTTCAATATAAGCAAAACTACCAGCATGAGAAAGTGAGAAACTTGCTTGAGGCTTCCTCTTTTTTTGCCACAAAAGTGAAGTCTTGGAAGTCCAGTTGCACTTGGTCCATGCCTTAAATCATGTCCTCCTATACAGTTGTGCTACAAAGTGCTTGACACCAAAGACTTCCCCTGCACAATGGAGCTTCCAATCCAAATGTGAACTTACAGTGCAAACAAGCAAGTCTAATCATTAGATTATGGGATAGAAACACAGTCAAAATATTTTGTTTCATATGCTTTGTCCTAAATCTTTTCTGCATACCATACCCTAGATTACATCATCAACTGTAAAAACAAATCAGAGTTTACTTTTCATTTTTTCAAGGAAGGCTTTTGGTTTGGTTTAGTTTTCTGTATTTTGTACACTGTCATCTGTATAGCCTTCGATAGCCAAGTGAGCTTCCAGGCCAAGCGGGGCAATCCAGGAGGAGATTCAGAAGATGATCAGAGGGCTGGAGCACCTATTCTGTGAAAACAGGTAGAAAGAATTGGGGTTGTTCAGCCTGGAGAAGAGAAGGCTCCAGGGAGATATTATAGCAGCATTTCAATACCTGAAGGGAGCTTACAAAAAGGCTGGGGAGGGATTGTTTAGAAGGGCATCAAGTGACTGTGACGGCTTGGGAGTTCCCCGCCCCCCACACACTTTGTAAAATGACCCAGACTAGAACTCATCCAGCTGGAAGTTAAGGACTGAAGCTCTATTTACAGCTCAGCACAATGTACAAGCAGAGATATACACTATACAGAATATTTACAGAAATATACAAGTAAAAGGTAATACAGAAACACAACTCCCCTCCCAGAAATCAGAGACCCCAGGAGGGGCTCCCAACCACCCTTCCACCTTCTCCCCACCCCTGTACCTTACCCCAAGGTTTGCCTTACAAGCAAGGTAAGTTAGGAGGATCGGCCAAGGAGGTTAGAAGAAAAAGTGGTTAGTGAGAATTAATTGGCAGAGAGTCAGAACCAGAAGCTGCTAGATCGCCCCAGCAGCTGCTGTTCCAGCAAGAGACAGACAGAGACTGACTTATCTATATATTTTGGTTATTGTTCCTAAACAATTTCTCAGCAAGCATATGAGTGAAGTAGACATCATGATGTTTTCCTTTCACAGCCTCTAGTGTAATTTTCTCTATTAAAATATTCCAATTAGCCTCAAACTAGCACAGTGACAGAATGCGGGGCAATGGTTTTAAAACAGAGCAGGGTAGATTATGTTTGGTTATTAACAGGAAGTTCTTCACAATGAGAGTGGTGATACACTGGAATAGGTTGCACAGGGAAGTGAGGGAGGCCTCATTCCTGGAGACGTTCAAGGTCAAACTTGGTAGGGCCCTGAGCAACCTTATCTAGTTAAAGATGTCCCTGCTCACTGCAGGGGTGTTGAGCAAGTTCGCATTTGAAGGTGCCTTCAAATCCAATACCTTCTACAATTCTATAATTCTACGAATCTGTGACTTTCTAGATTGCTTTAATTTTTTAAAGCAAGTCTCACATGTACACAGTGTGAGTTGGTTTATTTCCCTTCCCTTTCCACCTTTCATCAACAGAATTGTAATTCAAAGCATCGAGTTTGTTATTTTGTGCAATATTCTGAAACCATTAAGCAGCCTGCACGTTATCAACTACCCTGTGATTTCCCTCCATTTTTTTCATCCTGCTAACAGGTTATCATCTTGCCATGCTCTGTGCTTTAGATTCAGTCAGCAGTGGCACGCAAGGAAAGCCTGCAGCAACCAAGCAGGGCATTCCTTCAATCCCTATTTAACAGTTAATTGCAAACCTCTTCCTTGAAATACTGACACAATTCCTTGCTTCACCGCAAAGTCTTTGATATCAACCTACCGCTTTTGGAAAGATTACAACTTGTGCACTCGACTACTCTGGTCAGATGTGCACAAGAACATCAAGTATGAAAGGTAAAATTGCTTTCTGCACTGCATCTGAACCCAGCAAACCTCTCAATTGCCATGTTAGATACGCTTCAAACCAGTGCAAACATGCAGGGGAGACACTCAGGGGAAACAGAAATTTATAACAAGGAAGTTGATTTTCTGGATGGAAGGGGAGAGGTGAAATGTAGAAGAGACCCATAACTTGGGATATTTCTCATGTATTTTGCCACAGCTGTACTCACACCAAGTAAAGATCTGTCCTCACCCTGTTATCTTAGCATCAAATATTATTCCTATTTCCAATGATGTAAATCCAGAATGGCACCTTAACAGTGAGCTCAACAGGATTTTCATCCAGATTTACAACTTCTCTTAGGAATGGCACACATTGAACTGGAACTTAAAATGACACTTTCCAATTAAAAGTCTCAAACTAATAAATTGTCAATAATGAGTACACAACCACACCGAACAAATAGCTATCCTTCATTATTTAAACACAGGAACAAATCAAAGTATCACCAAGGTTGGAAGAGACCTCAAAACTCATCAAGTCCAACCCATCACCACAGACCTCAGGACTAGACCATGGCACCAAGTGCCACGTCCAAACCCGCCTTGAACATCTCCAGGGATGGCAACTCCACCACCTCCCTGGGTAGCCCATTAATGTGCTGAAGGGTATGAAGGTTTACATGACTTGCTGTGTCGTGTTAATATTTGTAGCCCATTAAATGGACTTGAAATTATTTAGCTTTTGTAAGTCACATTAAGGCAAGTTCAAAGTCCTCAATACCTCTAGTACTTCACTAAGATTTTAGTGGAGTCCATGTCAATATTAATGCATTGCCACAAATATATCTATAGTCCAACATTTGAAAGTTGTGTATAAATGCATAACTAAGCAGGAATTGATCTACTCTTCCTTTTGTGGAAAACAAATTTGAGCAGAGTGGGGTCAGGAAGTGCTGACTTTATTGGATGTTTTGAGATATCTTTGGCTCCAGGCAGTCTTACCTTCTAGCTGGGTGTGGTCCAGGATTTGTACTGGCTGTGGATGGAGATGCTGATTTTTTTTTTTTAATTTTTTTTTTTTCCCAACTCATATATTCAACTAGGAAGCTGTCCTTACAAGTTTGCAACTCCTCCATGTTCTCCATGTAGGCATTACTCAACTTTTTGTGCAGACTGGGAAATTATACATCTACAAACCCTTCTCAATACATGTCTATCAAATAGAGTCCAGTAATTTTTTTTTTATTCTAGGTTAGACATGAGAGACCCATCTTCAACCTGGAGATGATGGTCATGATACTTCTCCACTTCCTACAGACCCTGTACTGCCCTGTATGCATACTCATCATCTATGAGGTGTATTGGCAGATTTAGGGAAAAGACGTGGACTTGGGAGCTGTCAACAAGTTGACATCCATCTGTGTCCATCTGGGATCATGGATTACATAAAGATAATCTGAGCTGAGATTCAGAACAGAAAGGGTAGAAAAAATCCTGCAGGTTATAAAGGAAGCAACTGGAAAGACTATCCTCATATATCTACAGTGGAAGAACAAATAGTAGACTAAAATGATCAATGATGTGCATATTTTTTTTTTAAAAATTAAGTGATGAAGAGGTTGCTATGATCATTTTGCAACTGAGAGTCTACAGAACTTTACTAAGGGGTGGACATTTTTGGTTTGGACCTTGAAATCAAGTTATTCTCTAATTGTCCACATTTTTAAGTTCATCTACTCTCCAGTTAGTATATGAATACCAGAACTGTCCATAACTGCAGTATCAATTTTAGTGATATCAGGTACATGCAAAGCACCACCTTCTACTCAATAACCCACAGAGACTACATGCCAGGATGGTACCCTGCACTTCAGCAGCTTACACAGGAAATATTTTTTTGGGAAATATTGTCTAAATCACTATTTTCCAGAGTGTCTGTGGATTGTATTTAGGCATATTTTATTACTTGAAAATCCTACCTATGGTTCTTCAGTTCCAGATATAAAAGTTTACCTACCTCTCTATCAACCATGATTTCTCATTATGCCCCAGGACGTTTGTAATTATAATACCAAAGCCTTCTGAAATGTTATCCAGAACCCGTTCAGAAGGCAAAATAATCCAGTTGTACTTAAAACTCTGTTTCAGGAGCTCAACTATGTTTTAGTAAAGTAGCTGTTGGAATCTTATGTCTTTAAATAAATAACTCTCTAGTATAAGGAAAGAAACTTCAGTGAGTTCGTTAAGTGATATAACCTGCTACTGTGAAAACTACAGTTGCTTTACTAAAGTGTGGCCAGCAGGGCAAGGGAGGTGGTTCTGCCCCTTTACTCTGCTCTTGTCAGACACCACCTGGAGTATTGTGTGCAGTTCTGGAACCCTCAGCACAGGAAGGACATGGAACTGTTGGAGAAGATCCAGAGGAGGCCACAAAGGTGATCAGAGGGCTGCAGCAGCTCTCCTATGAGGACAGATTGAGAGAGTTGGGAGAAGCCTGGAGAAGAGAAGACTTCCAGGAGACCTTAGAGTAGCCTTCCAGTATCTGAAGGGGGCCTACAGGAAGGCTGGGGAGGGACTATTGACAAGGTCTTGTAATGACAGGACAAGGGGCAATGGGTTTAAACTGGCAGAGGGGAGATTTAGACTGGATGTTAGGAGGAAGTTACTTCCAGTGAGGGTAGTGAGGCACTGGCACAGGTTGCCAATCAAGGTTGTGGATGCTCCCTCCCTGGAGGCATTCAAGGCCAGGCTGGTTGAGGCCTCGAGTGACCTGTACTAGTGGGAGGTGTCCCTGCCTATGGCAGGGGGTTGGAACTAGATGATCCTTGAGGTCCCTTCCAACCTTACCATTCTATGATTCTATGATTCTAAAACATAACTGAACTCCTCAAACAGAGTTTTAAATACAACTGAATAATTTTGCTGGTTTTAGGGGTGTATTTGCTGCTACAGTGCAGACAAAGGATAATGTTTCTTCTTTTCTTCTTATTTTTGTGTGTGAAACCAGAAGCTGGAGGAATACAAAGAGTCTTTTCCTAGTGTTGCATGCACTTTAATAATTTTAGAGACTTCAAATACACAAAGGTATGTGACTGAGAATAGAAAGACCTGAATTAAAATTTTGGAAGTGTGGAACTTGATGTGTTGAGAGTACAGTAAATGAAAATCCAGATCCGTATCTTAAATTTTCAAATGGTAACATTCTGGCTTCCCAGCAAGCAGAATTTTAATCACTGTAAGAAGTTAGGCATGGATTTAGGGAAGTGCCAATAACACTTTTAAATCTGAGGGCTTGGCATATTTCTAAAATACACAAATACCAAGATGGACAGTACAAGTTAAGCAATTTTGCCTTTGACTTCAACAGGAGCGAGTTTGTGGCCAGAGCACTTTTGCTGCTAGCAGAATTACCATCAGTACCTATTGAAACAGACTTATTGGTTATGGGTTTGCAAGTGGAATTTAAAATTATGCAGTCTTGGGTTTACCTTCTGTTTTAGGATATAAAATGTTTTATTCCATTACTCTTCACAGAAGAATGGTTTGTTTCTGCAGAATAACTGACTTTCCAATTTTCCACATCAGGACCTTATTCTCTTTACTGCTTAGTTTACCATACAAAGTGACAAACATATTCATTTCTCTTTTGCTAACAATTAGTTCTTCAATACACAGGCAGATGTTACTCTTTAGCTGTAGCCTAAATATATGAGCTCCTATTTGCCATAAGATGTAATAGATCATGTTCCACATACAATTTTCAAATGACTTCAAGCCTTGATCATAATAAAGACTCAAGAGTTAATGCTCTTTCATCTACAGATTATTACTGAACTTTTCTAATAATCTAGCTAAGTTGTATGAAAATCTCAGAAAGAGACATGAAACAGATTTCTCTTCTCATTGTCTCCAATACCAAGGGAAACAAAAAGACAAATTTAATAACAATTTTTTTCTTTCCTTTCTTACTTTAACACAATGAGTGATTTTCTTAAAAAAGAAAAGAAGGTAAAAGCAACTAGGAGAGCTGTTAAGTGTTGCTGTTGGTTTGTCACCTTCTAAACATCACAGGGAGATTTCGACCTTTGTTTCAGTGAATTTTCCCTAAATTCATTAATTTACAGTATCGCAGTCTCACAGTATCACCAAGGTTGGAAGAGACCTCAAAGATCATCAAGTCCAACCCATTACCACAGACCTCAAGACTAGACCATGGTACCAAGTGCCACTTCCAAACCTCCAGGGATGGTGACTCCACCACCTCCCTGGGCAGCCCATTCCAGTAGCCAATGACTCTCTCAGTGAACAACTTTCTCCTCACCTCCAGCCTAAACTTCCCTTGGTGAAGCTTGAGACTGTGTCCTCTTGTTCTGGTGCTGGTCGTCTGAGAGAAGAAGGTAACCTCCTCCTGGCTACAACCACCCTTCAGGTGGTTTTAGACAGCAAGAAGGTCCCCCCTGAGCCTCCTCTTCTCCAGGCTAAACAACCCCAGCTCCCTTAGCCTCTCCTCATAGGGCTTGTGCTCAAGGCCTCTCACCAGCCTTGTTGCCCTTCTCTGGACATGCTCAAGCACCTCAATGTCCTTCTTAAATTGTGGGGCCCAGAAGTGGACACAGTACTCAAGGTGTGGCCTAACCAGTGCAGAGTACAGAGGGAGAATGACCTACAATTCCTTTGAACCAAAAAAAAGACTACTAAAACCACAGTTTACTTTTTAAAAGTTCATTATATGTCTTTAAATAATAAACTGTGCACTTAAAACTTGTGACTTCATTGATAGGCTGGTGATACACCTTGGTAACTGCATTATTTTGAGTCAATAATTAACATTGCCAATGATATCTTCGTGTCCTACCCCAAGGACATGTAAATGACAGAAATAAGAAAACGTGAACCAGGTGCAGGAGAAAGGAGAGAGAGATGAAAAGTGATTCACAGTCAGGTAGGAGTTTGTGTAAGAGCTTTGTTTAAGCTGAAATTGCAAGAGTATTTATCCTTTCTGCAGTTCTATTTTAGGTGAAGTGACATGGCCCAACAGGCTGGATATTAGCTCAAGATGTGATAAACTGCTCCTTGAGCTGGGACATGTAGGCTCATGAAAAATGTAGTTATGGTGGATAAGTCATGAAGAAATGCTGGACATGACTCATCTATGCTACAATTTCTCTAGCATTGCAAGAGTCTAGCTGGGAGAAGTTGGAAATCAAAGTGACACAAATACACTTTAACATTTCTGACTGAAGTGTTCATGAGATTCTTTCCCTTCCCCCAAAAATGTGACATTTTGTCCCAAACCAGACTGAAAATAAATGTTGACAGAGTGGAAATTTCTCTGTGTGGAAATTCCAACTTTGGTTCTGATAACCTATATTTGGCCAGAACCACCAGGCGGTTTTTAGCTGTTTATCATTGTTTATATTCAAGATGCCCTTTCCAAACAGACATGAAAATATTTGGTCTCTGATATTTAGGTCTTGTGTCATGTTATATCTTAAATATTTAGTTCATTTAAACTGTTCACATATGTAAAAATTACACCGATGTTTAGACACAAAAGTGTTTGTCCTCATCTTCACTCGACCTACAGAGAACCATGATTTATTTTACTTTATTCAAACCTTTCTGAGGAATAGGAGAGAGAAACTGAGATTTCTCTCAAGAAATATTTAACTGAGAATATTTAACAGAACTCTGAAAAAGACCTGAGAGGAAGTAAGGTTGAAGATACGGCTGGTAGGTCACAACTGATTAACTTCTGCAGCAGAAGGGGTTAAAAGTAGAGAAAAGATTGTTCATTCTCTTCCAAATCAGCTCAACTATGTCATTCAGACTCCAGGAAGTCTGAAGTGTGGAAATCTGAGTGTTAAAAAAAAAAAAAAAAGAAGCAGCAACAGCATGAAACTTGATCCCTTTTGCCTTGATTTCCCCATTTGTGAAATAGGCAAAATATGACTGGTGTGATGCACAGAGAATATTTCTTCTGTTTTGAGAATAAAAATCAGTTGTTGCTTCTTCTCTAAACATCTGTAACAGTTGTAATTCACCAGCTCCTTTTACAATCTGTTAAATTCCCCTGCTAAGTGCCAGCTCTTATAAAGATCTTGCTTCTCTTGTCCAAGTCTCATAAATCAAGAGAACAAGTTAATAAGTCAGGGATGATGTTTAGGAGCAGATCCTGCCCTTCCTTTGGAAAGTTCTTTCTGTACCAAACCCTCTCGTTTCCCTGCCTGCTCTGCAATCAGCATTTCTCTGTAGCTTAGCTCCAAAGATTGGAAAGGCTGCAGCTTAATAGCCTTTCATTGCAAACTTCCTTTCAGTGCACAGCCCAGCAATTAGTTCCCAGCCATGCTTCACGACCTCTGGCTGCCTCGCTGTGGGCTTTGATCAGAACTTTGCTCACTGACACACATCTAATAACCCACCATGGCACCAACCAAGCTATCAGGTCCTAATTTATGCCTCAGCCTGCATCCTAGGCCAAATAGGGGGTGTAATTAGCTATTATACCAGCCAGAATGTTGACCTGACCTGTTTGGAAGTCAAAAAACCAGGAAAAAAGAAAAGAGGAAATCTACTGAAAGTGAGTTCCATGGATCTCTTGGGGAAAAAAAAAATAATTAAAAAAAAAAATGCATCCCTTCTCAGAGAAGCCTGACCCAATTTTCAGATTTCCATTGATCATGTAGTACCATTAGTAGAAGAAACTGCAAATTGTCTTATCCTTACCTAGAGATATCATTCTTATTTTAGTAACAAATATCTACTGCAACATCATGTGTTTTGGCTATAAACATGAGTACAGTTCCATGAACCAAGAAACACTAAGAAATCCAACAAGCTTCAGTATGAATAAATAATAGGACAAGAGGAAATGTCCTCACATTGCACCAGGAGTGGTTTAGGTTGGGCATTAGGAAGAATTTCTTCATTAAAAGGATTGTTAAGCATTGGCACAGGCTTCCCAGGAAGGCGGTGGAGTCGCAGTTCCTGGAGGAATTAAAAAGACATGTAGATTCTTACTGAGGGAAATGGTTTAGTGGTAACCTGGTAGTGATGGGTCGATTGGACTGGGCAATCTTAGCAATCTTTTCCAACCAAAATGATTCTATGATCCTATGAAATGAGATGTGGAAAGAGACATCAAACCCAGAAATGTTGTTTCACCATTTCTGAATTTTGGAGTTATTTTTTGTCATGCTTTTTCTGAATTCTTTTTCTTTTAATGACATGAAAACGAGAAGTGAAAGCAAGAAGAACAGTGGCAAAAGAAGTTTTATTTCAAGTTTATTTTTTCCAGGCTGAAATGATATGTTGTTGTTCTGAGCCCTTGCAAAGGATGTTTATTCTATTCCAAATAAAACTGAAGTATATTTTTAAATGAAACATCACCTCAGATTACTTTGAAAGCATCCAAATAAAAATATTTACATTTTTTTCTAAAAACTTTTTCCCATTTTCCTACTGTTTTTTTCTTCTCAACTGAAACAAATCTCTTTGATCAGCATGAATTCACGAACATTCCAGCCAACCAACTTGTGTGATTTGAGTGGAAAAAAAATTCTCATTTACATCAATGCTCCTGTCTAGTGCAACCACCTCTCTCTCACAGGATGCAAAGACAGAAAACAGCCTGGCAGAGGTGAGATGTTTTTCTTGTGGCCAAGGCTACAGGGCAGTATGGGGCACAGTCTCATCTGAAACACACACCACAGCACTTAGATACCCAATGGCCAGAGCTGGCAGAAGGTGCAAGTTCTCACTTGGAGCAGGATTAACACTGTGAACATCCAGTGTCAATCTGTCTCTACTTCTAGTTAGGATGACAACCTCCGTATCCCCCTTGAAGAAAAGCAAAATGATCTGTTGAACATTGGATGCAGACAGATCAAGCTGATTTTGTCATCTGTGGGCCTAATGTGGGATCTCTGACATGAACACATACAGGTAGGAAAATCATAGAATCATAGAATGGTAAGGTTGGAAGGGACATCAAAGATTATCTAGTTCCAACCCCCTGCTATAGGCAGGGACACCTCCCACTAGTACAGGTCACTCAAAGCCTCAGCCAACCTGGCCTTGAACCCCTCCAGGGAGGGAGCAGCCACAACCTCCCTGGGCAACCTGTGCCAGTGTCTCATCACTCTCACTGTAAAGAACTTCCTCCTAACATCCAGTCTAAATCTTCCCTCTGCCAGTTTAAACCCATTGCCCCTTGTCCTGTCATTACAAGACCTTGTCAATAGTCCCTCCCCAGTCTTTCTGTAGGCCCCCTTCAAATACTGGAAGGCTACTCTAAGGTCTCCTTGAAACCTTCTCTTCTGCAGGCTGAAGAGCCCCAACTCTCTCAGTCTGTCCTGATTGCAGAGCTGCTCCAGCCTTCTGATTGTGGTCCTCCTCTGGACCTGCTCCAACAGTTCCATGTCCTTCCTGTGTTGGGGGGCTCCAGAACTGTACACAGTACTACAGATGGGTGCTGAATGGATTTTTTTATTATACCTAATTATATATATTTTATTATATTTTATATGATATTTAAGCAAAGAGAAGAAATTAGAAATAAAGAGCATCACTGGTCATGAGCTGTCGACTTAGCAATGTTGAGTTAACTAGGAGGCACCAAAAATTTAGTGTTGCTTTACTTTAGCTAAGCTGCAGATCACAAGTGATTCTTAGGTGCTGTAGGTGGACTGAACCACTAAAGAGTTTCCTTGACCACTTCTGTCACATGATGAAGGAATGAAAACAGCTCTCTGATATGTTTCCATACCTGAAAATATCTGTTCACAACTGTTATCTTTCCATCTGCACTGCCAGCTCAGAGAAACCACAGTGGGATTTTTGCCTTAGGATATTCTAAAGTCATCTAGGTTACTGTATCAATGATGCACAGAGGTTTCAAATGTAGCTTGACTTCTTTAAAAGGATCAATTCATACTTTGTTGGTACTTTTAGAAGCATGTTTTAAAGTTATTTTGAATTGCCTTAAAATAGAGAGTGAAAAAACCTAGCAGAAAGAATTTAAAAAGAAACCTCAGGCAGGAGAATGAAAAGTGTTTTATCTCTCCACAACTGCTCCTTGTCTGTGGTTCTGTATTTCCACATTTTATCCCACTTGAAGAAAGTTTTAATGTTCAGATGTGGATTTTTATATTAATGGGTGAGCATCAGGTTTTAGAGTTCAGGTCTGAACCTATGTGTGAAGAGCTGCCAAGGAAATGGTCTCATAGTCCCATGGGATCTAAAATTAATGCCACTCCCTGTAAACTCTTCAGAGAGCAGCTTGAAACCTCTACCAGGACTTTTCTCCCAGTAACATCCAATGTTTTGAGCCATGCAGTATCCTGATGTGCTGAGGAATAGGTTTACAGGTTTTGTTGCAAAAGCTCCAGACACCTGAAATCCAAATTATGTCTTCAGATTTTTGCAACTCAGATAAATGTTTTTTTTTTTTTTTTTTTTTTTTTCTTTTCATTAACTAGTACCTACTTAGGTCACTTTTCTGGTGAGATGGACATTCTCTAGTTTGAACAGGAAGCACTCAGGATTCAGTTGACACAGGAAGTCAGAGTTTCCAGACAAAATTGATTATTCTGGCTTACTTGAGATTAATTCAGTCATCCAATACCTGCAGTAGGATCAGACAGATGATTTTCAGCAAATACTTCCACCAACATAAATGGACTTACTGTCTGCAGACAGCAGTAACATTTCTCTTCCAAAGAGGTTCAGCAGTTCAAACAAGAAGGCAGTTTATCAGAGGTTAAGAGAATATTGTTAGGAAAGGATTATTTCAGGAATCTGGGTTTAACTAGTTTTATTTGTTCAGGACTAACTTGCCTGGGAAAGTAGATGTATTACCTGGAACCTGCCAGATCATAGCTTTGGAGAGGAGAAATCTAAGGAAGGACAACCCAGAAGGCTTTTGTCTGTTATGCAGAGATGGTTGGGAAATGCCTTTGACTTAGAGAACCATCACTTTTAACCACCATGGACTTGAAATGACATCACATCTGCAAGAAACTAAGTCAATGCTCATAAAAATATATTAAAGATAGAAAGAGCATAGGAGAAGTGAATATTGCAAAAGGGTAAATTGTGACCTAAATTGTCATATGGTACAGGATGTTACGCTTCAGCCAAAAATCAATGATGAACAAAGAGGAAGAAAATTGTTCCACCAAACAGAGTTATAATATGGTTCAAAATGTAGAAGTGAAAAGTAAACAAATGTACTGGAGCAATCGAGAGAAATTAAATGGAAGAACAACTCCAAAATTTTACCACCAGTCACTTTCAAATCTAGAACAATCTTTACTCTGTCAGGATCTAGCACAGTTAAAGAAAGAATAACTTTAATGAAGTCCCTTGACCATCATAATTTTAATCATCATAGTCAATGATGACAAAATTAGCCTTTGGGGACTTAAAATTTGTCAGTCTGATACTTTTACCAAGATACTAACTCTCCTAGATGCTCAATGAGCAATTTAATCACTGTGAAATGGGATAAATGTTTGGGGTGGGGGTGTTAAGACAGCAAATAATTAACTTACTGAACATGTTGCCATGGAATGTAAAGGGAGCAAGTATCTCCAATTCATGTTAAACACTACACACCCATTTGAATAACCACTTGGTCAGATAGTGAACCAAATTTCCCTTTGTTGAAGCACTTGAATAAATAAATTTATTTTGGCTCTTAGTTAGTCTTGTTCTAACATCATCATCATCATCATCAATATTATCATTGTTATTATTATTACGATTATTATCATAATCATCTTTTAGAGACTATCTAGTTGCCATTACTCTGCTGGAAGGTGATAATTACTCTTTCACTGTTCCAGATGTTACTGCAATTTTCACAGCTCTGTTTAGAGGTTATTTCTATGCTTCAAGAGGCTGTCTATAAAGAAGATGCCTCAGGCGAAAGGTATAAGCAAACAGTTTTGAAGGCATCATTTCCCTCAAGGCAATTCCATTGCACTATGCAAAATAAATGTTGACCTGATACATGAAAAACGTTTAGAGTCAAGATAGAATCTAACCTACAATCACTGAAACTGTTTGTAAGTATTCAGTATTCCAGATTCAATTAGACCATTGTAAAAAAAAAATACCAAAAATTAAATAGTCTTTACCTTTGCTCTGGGTCTTTATTTTTTCCTAGTTATGGAAGGACCATTTGCTTATGTAGTGATTAGAGCTCTTGGAACAATCTGGTTTAAACAGAAATCACCATATAATAACAATTACAAGCTTGTTCCTGCGACCTCATAATCAAAGTCCTGGGAGAATCTGTATCATGAAGTGTGCATCTTATATTTCAAAGGTATTTAATTTCAATATTAGCATGATCATGTTTCAGGGAAGGTTTTTACTAATATTTCCTAATAGCATCTTACACAGTCTAATTTCAAAGCCTACCCTTCTTTCTCTCTGCTATTTGCCTGAAGTGATCTGTTAAACTTGTTCATGGTTGTGCCATTTTTTTTAGCACTGTTAAAAACAAGCAAAACCCAATCGACCAATCAACAACAAAAAACACCCCCAAAAAAACCCAAACAAACTAAAAAACCAAACCCACAAAGACAAAGGATAATTATTTACCTAAATAAGATGATGATTCTGTTTTTCAGGAAAGATATGAGGCTAAGTAATTCATTTCCAATGGAGTATTTTTGCCCTGGAAAGTATTTATGTTGATTTTTAATAAGATACTTCCAGATGAAACAGTTCTTTTTGAACTGCTATTTCAAAACCTTCAAATCAGTGTCTTTTTTGTTTTGTCAAATTTTGGGAAAACTGAGGTTTAGAAAGTAGAATTGTATGGAGGAGAGGCACTGTTTCTTAGAATGGAAGAAAGATTGAAGATGGAAAAGCAAAAAGGGAACAGATTTTTATCTAGTGGGACTACAAGGCAATTTTTTGTTCATTATTTCTTAATAAGCTATTCTAATAAATTCAACTGTAGAAGAGGTGCCACAGCTTTTTTTTCTTTTGTAGAACTGCTAAATCAATGCTTCTGAGCAGAACTCCATGTCAGGCACAGTTAGATTTTCTGTTTTCAGCAGGTATATCTGGGCTCCATGTACAACCATTCTGATGGTGGATATGTGTTCATACCTGCATTGTTCTCTCTCTCTCAGTGAATATCCTCCAGGAAAGATCTTCCTTTTTGATGTGCTCTGAGTCACCTGAAATTTTGTTTCAGACTTGGTAAAGTGTCATTCCAGGTGTCCCCCATTTTTTCTAGCTGAAACAGAAGCTTTACAGGGAAGTGTCATCACCTTATACCGGTCCCCTATCACCTGTACACTAGTGTAGCTCCATCATCATCATTGGGGCAGTTTTTAGTGTACAAGTAACAACTAAGATGTAGCAAGTGTGTGAACTTTCAATGTAACAGCTGCATCCTGATGGCTGTCTGTGACACATGCAGAAAAAATGTCAAGAAACTAAACTGTCCATAAAAGAGGGATAAGATACCTTTTGCTTGTAGTAAGATAAGTACCCATCAACCTGCAGATACTGGAGTGAAACACTATGGATTTATGTCCTCACTACTTCTCTGTGAGCCCACATGAATCATCGAGAAAATGATTTTACCAAACAAGGGTACAACATGGTCCAAAAGATAGAAGTGAAAGCTAAACAAGCACTGAGAATTCCTGGCTAGAAGAAAATATTCCTTAGCTCATAACAAATTAAATATCCCTGAATACAAAATAACAGCTACAAAATATGAAAATATTTTTAAAATCATCACGATGGGGAAAATGCAGTAGATCAAAGCATACAAACATTGAATTTGGAAATATTATTTATTTGGATAAAAGACTCTTCTCTGATTGTTTTTCAGTTTGCCTTTAGAGTGAGAAGCAATCTTGCTGCTAGTAGCAAAATCCTACTGCAGCAGGAAAGTTCTTGATGTACGTGAAGATGTGATTATCCATAGGGAGAAGAGATCCTATAGCTGTGGTCATGCTGGGGTGATGTGCTGACTCAACAAAACATCCCCTGTGAATTTGACAGTTGCATGGTTTGCAGTTTCAGAAATCCAAGCATCTTTCTGGGTATTAGTCTGAAGGCTGCAGACAAGAAAGAAACTGCAGAGCAGTGGATGAGGGATTAGCAAGTGCACAGAGGTCATGGTATTAAACAATATGTAAACTTCACATTTTAGGTCCTGCTCCAGTAAACAAGGTTAGGAGTTGACCAGAACTATTTTCCTCAAACTAAAGCTGTATTAGAGTTAGTGTAGCAAATAATATTTGGTAGCTGGCAAGCAAGATTCCATGATCAGAGTTTTGTTTTGTAAACCACTACGTGTCAGAGTCTGGTAACAAAAGATCTCAAAACCTACAAGCAACAGGCAAGCAGAGGGTATGAGCACAAATGGGATTCAGGTCATTCCTTCTACTCTGCTGAGTTTATTGCTCTGTCACTTAGAACCTAGCATTCTATGATTCTGTGAATCTATGCTTGATTAATTCAAGGTGTAGGCAGACCAGCTTTATATTGTTAGCTGGAGAAGTTTAGTGAACTACTGTCTACTGCAACTTTTGGCTATAAGCTGCTTTGACTGCTGCTGAATGACAGAAAATGTGAGTGCTCCCAGTGCTCCTCTGGGCAAATTGGTGATGGAAGTAAAGTCAAATGGGAGCTTTAATGCCATCTATTTCTGCTGTGATGATGCTCTTACTGTCACAGAAAAAGGACCTGTGACACAGAGATCTCAGGCATGCCATCAGGTCACTGTTGGAGCAGGCCCAGAGGAGGGCCATGAAGATGACCAGAAGGCTGAGTTGAGGTTGTTCAGCCTGGAGGAGAGAAGGGAAAATGTTATAGCGGCCTTCCAGTACCTAAAAGAACCTTACAGGAGAGCTGGAGAGGGACTTTTTATGAGGGTATGTAGTGATAGGACAGGGGTCAATGACTTTAAATTGAAAGAGTGTAGATTAATATTAACTATAAGGAAAAAGTTCTTCACTCTGAAGGTGCTGAGGCACTTGAATAGAGAAACTGTGAATACCTCAACCCTGGAATTGTTCACAGCCAGATTGAACAGGGCTTTGAACAAGTTGATCTAGTGGAAGGTGTCTCAGTCCATGAAAGGGAGGTTGAAACTAGATGATCTTTAAGATCATGGGCTTAAACTGGCAGAGGGGAGATTTAGACTAGATGTTAGGAGGAAGTTCTTTACAGTAAGGGTGGTGAGGCACTGGAACAGGTTGCCCAGGGAGGTTGTGGATGCTCCCTCCCTGGATGTGTTCAAGGCGAGATTGGATGAGGCCTTGAGTAACCTCTACTAGTGGGAGGTGTCCCTGCCTATGGCAGGGGGTTGGAACTAGATGATCCTTGAGGTCCCTTCCAACCTTACCATTCTATGATTCTATGATTCTATGATTTCTTCCAACCCAACCTATTCTGTGATTCAGTGAAAATGAAGTGGCTTTGCACTCTGCTGTTGTTGAAGGTTACCAGGCATGGGGAGTGCCTTGTCAAAATTCTGTATCCAATAAGCCAAACACACCCCATACAAGCTAGTCCCTCTCATCTCCATTCATAGTTAATAGCTGATCTCTTTGGAGCCTTTACTTGTGGATAAGATGAAACATATCACTGATGTTTCAACATTTGGCCAGTGATTATGAAGGGAATCCAGCCAACCACCTCCTAGGTGGATTTCAGGCAACACTAACAAGTCCCTTCTTTCACCCTCTTCCCAGTGTGCAACTTGAGGAGTCTGAATGCAAAAGCATGGATCCATAGGAAGGTAAACACAAGACCTTCTGAAAGCTTTTCCTTCTCCAACCAATTTATTGCATCCTTTATCTTTTCACTGACCGAACTGGATTAAGTCTCCATGACGGGAAGTCAGGAATGTAGATTTATTCAGACTTGTTAAAACAGTGGCACACATCCCAGGGAAGACAAATAGCCTTTTGTGAGATAACTTACTCACACTGTTCCACCCTAACATGTATCTGTCCTGTTATCGCATGACTAATATGGACATAACCCTGTGCACTTTTATCTGACATGCATATGTATGTCAGCCTGATTTGTGTCTTGCTTACTTGGGTGAAGATGCCAATGGACTTGTGCCCAAGCAAAACTCGTTGAACTGAGATTAAAATCTCGTGCCTATATGCAGTAAGTGGCTTCAGTTCACCAAAAACACTTGCAGAAAAGCTGCTTTTCATTTGGTCACTTCTTTAAGCATGTGAAGAAGAAGTCAGAGAACAAAACTGTCACTCACCGATGATGCTGCAGTCATTTCTGTTAGGCACATTATTGCTTTGGTTAGAAAGATTGGTCTGGACAAAAATCTACCCTGTGCCCAATCCTACACAATGAGTAATGAACAGTGGATGAGTCTTGCTCTTTTGTAGCTTTTTAATTAATGCTATAGATTTCTCTAGCATTTTTAATGACTAACTAGATATAAATGATAATTATTACTCCCATGCAGAGGGGGAAACTGAGGCATGGGATAAGTTGGTGTCCCTGGGTGAGAAGTCCTGGATTTCAATCCAGTAAAATTTCTGTTAAGCTTAAACAGAAGGCAAAGAAACCTTTCTCCTTCAATACTGACATGGAATTTGGAAAATTTAATTCTACCTGTGTCTCTGCCACAGATTTCCTGTGTTCATTTATCTTCTATCAGCAAACAATAGGCAGTAACATCACTATTCCAAACCACTGGCTTAAATTGTGGGAGCTACAGTGGCTGGAATGATTATTTCTTAGGTACTTGATGTGCTGGTTTGAGGCTAATTGGAATATTTTTAATGGAGAAAATATTATAGACTGTGGAAAGAAAACAATGGTGATGTCTACTTCACTCATAGGCTTGCTGAGATGTATAAGAGTAAGAACACAAACATAGGTAAGACACTCAGGCTCAGAGTGTCTCAGTCTCTCTATTTCTTTGCCTTCTCCTCTCTGCCGAGTAACCTAACTAACCACTCTCCTTCTAACACACACATAGGCACACACACATGGCCGATCCTCCAAACTCATCTTGTGCATAAGGCAAAGCCTGGGGTAAGGTACAGGGGTGTGGAGAAGGTGGAAGGGTGGTTGGGAGCCCCTCCTGGAGACTCTGATTTCTGGGAGGGGAGTTGTGTTTCTGTATCATTTTTAACTAGTCTATTTCTGTAACTATTCCTGTCTGTAGTGTATATCTCTGTACATTGTGCTGAGCTGTAAATAGAGCTTCAACCCTTAACTTGCAGCTGGCTGAGTCTAGCCTGGGTGATTTTCTAAAGGGGGGGGGGGGGGGGGGGCGGGGCAGGGAACTCCCAAACCATCACACACGTTGAGCTGGAAAAGCAGAGATTATGTTTTTCATTTTGTTTTTGTTTTTTTCTTCACTTCAGAGTGCATATTGACAGTTTGCAACTGGATGATCACAAGTTTAAAACTTGTGATATTTTTCTTCACAAATTCCTGATCAAAGTAGGGGGGGGGCAAGTAACTCCCAAACCATCACACCTGAATAGCACTTACAATAAATAGGGCCTACTCTTACCTCTACTACCAATGGTAGTGTTCAGACAGGTTTCCAAACAAATGTCTATCAAAGCCTGTCATTTTGATATCCAGTATATTTTAAGATCTGGTATAGCTCAGGTGGATTTTTTACTGGATTAGTAAAATTGATGCTAACTCAGCAGTGCAAGTCAAAAGCAACCTTTCAGGTGGTCACTAGACCTCTTTCATCTGCCCTTAATCAGATGTAAATCAAGAGTATGTAGAAAAAGTAATAAGGAAATCAATGGCACTGTGACTTGAAGTCAAACTAGTCATGCTAAGTCTGTTTCAATGCATAATTTGGCAGCAGTGACTGCTTTGCCCGGATAAATAAATTTGTTAACAAGGCTGAGCGTGAGCAGAAGTGCTGATTTTTGACATAACATAAATCAGACAATGAGCCCTTCCAAACAACATTCACACTTTCCAGTTACTCTACACTACAAGGTGACATGAGAATTTTCACCATTTGTGATAAATCACTCCTGGAAGACAGTAAGAGGGCCGAGATGTAGGGAGCAGGGAAGGAAACTGACAATTAATAACTGAATTACTGTGAAATAAGCATTTTTAATGGGTTGGCTTTGATGTATTGAATAGACTCACTAATTTCCAAGCGGATTAAACTGCAATACATGAATTAAGGTAAACATGGAGAACAGATGTTTTGATTTAGAGTAACTTCTGCTCATCTCTAGTGCGTTTTCAATTTTTTTTAAAAATGATTATTATTATTCCATATATACATATAAGATACACATTATATAGATTTTTTTTTCCCCTTGATGCTTCTAGAAACTATGCAGTGCACTGGAACGGGTTGCCCAGAGAGGTTGTGGCTGCTCCCTCCCTGGAGATGTTCAAGGCCAGGTTGGAGGAGGCCTTGAGTGAGCTGTACTAGTGGGAGGTGTCCCTGCCTATGGCAGGGGGTTGGAACTAGATGATCTTTGAGGTCAGAACTAGTTGATCTTTGAGGTCCCTTCCAACCATTCTATGATTCTATAAAATGTTGCATGAAGAATTTCAGAACACCTAAGACACAAATTCACAGTCTAACCTAGATGAGATATTATAAATAAACAAATTTCTGGTCATCAACTCTCTACTGCTATGAACAAGTAAAAGTTTTAAGATTCCAACTTAAAGGGGAGTAAATTCACTTAGTTATTTTAAAATACCTATATCCCAGCTAATCTTCCTGAGTTGTTCATCCTGTGATAAAGTGAATTTTGCTGTTAAAGAGACTGTTCTCCTGCACTTGTCACCAAGACACTGACCATTGCCTCTGGTGGGTATGTAGAACACATGCTCTCAGTACCTTCCATCTGGTCTCTGTTTAGCTGCAACAGCTGAAGCCACACCATGACCATTCATCTCTCATGCCCCTTAACTGTTGGATTTAGCAGAAATCAGTGAGGATTAGATCTTCGGATGCCACAACCTGGTAGTCCTATCTAGGAATTTGGATCAGTCTAACTGGAGGCTATGAAACAGCAGAATGAACAGGTAACTTGAGTCTTTCTCTGAAAGACAACAACTGGCAGACAAGTGAGGGAAAGGAGTCAACAGTCTTATCAAAATCCAAAAAGACTATGAGTCATAGCCTCATCTAGGAAGTAAAACTGTTCTTGATGTGATCTAGAACAGCTTTTGTTTTGCTGCAAGCCACGTGGGGAAGGTACTGTTATTTCCAGGTAGCTGAAGAATCAGAGAGGTGGAAAGTCATCTTAGAAGACCCATCTGATCATTTGTAATGTTCTGGACTCAGTGTGATACAGTCATTAAAACTCCAGAAAAGTAACAGTGAGAAGTGTTTAGTCCAATTATTAATTATGTTCCTAAACACAATTTTGAAAAGCAGGGTGTGAACTCCAGCTTTGGGAAGAATGGGTGGAGGGAAGAACCCTGTATATTTGTGTGCTGGTTTGATGCTAAATGGAATATTTTAATGGAGAAAATTACACTATAGGCTGTGAAAGGAAAACATGGTGATGTCTACTTTGCTCATAGGCTAGCTGAGACGCTTAAGAGAAGAAATCAAAACGTTAGATAAGTCTGTCTCTCTCTATGGGCACAGCATCTTGGGCGGTCTAGCTTCTGGCTCCTCTTTGCCGATTAATTTTCACTAACCACTTTTCTTCTAACCCCCCCTGGCCGATCCTCCAAGCTCACTTTGGTCTGGGGCAAACCTTGGGGTAAGGTACAGGAGTGGGGAGAAGGTGGAAAGGTGGTTGGAAGCCCCTCCTGGGGTCTCTGATTTCTGGGAGGGGAGTTGTGTTTCTGTATTACCTTTAACTTGTATATTTCTGTAACTGTTCCTGTATATAGTGTATATCTCTGCTTGTACACTGTGAAAAGCTGTAAATAGAGCTTCATCTCTTAACTTCCAGCTGGCTGAGTTCTAGTCTGGGTCATTTTATGAAGTGTGGGGGGCAGGGAACTCCCAAACCATCACAATTTGGTTGTGATACTTTGCAAAAGATGCATACCTCAAGGCCACTGACAGTGTTAATTCTACTTTGATAAGTGCTTAGAGGTACCATACATAGGGTATATCTATATCCAACTTCAGCTTTGACAATATATCTTTGTGTGGAAAATTTCTCCAGTTTTGTGTTTTTAAAGGAAAACAAAATTAATCTCTGGGAGGATTAGTGTCCTGCAACAGAATTTAGGAAGCTCTTAGTAGCAAGGGTCTTTCTGTGTAGGCCTTTCTACACCTAATTGTGACTCGAGTGGGAATGAGTAATAACCATGTGCTGTAGGAAGTAGCTGAAGAAACTTCAGGATAAGAGGCCCACACTAAACCCATAAGGAAATGCAATAGAGCAACTTAGGAAATCTGATTAAGGATCTGGCTGTAATCCTTATCCTCATCACAATTTGCAAGGTCTGCTCCTCTACCATCTCACCTCTCATTTACAACCATCTGTCTGATTCATTCAACCCACCACTGTGTGACTCTGACAACCCTGAAGTCATATCGAGAACACAACTGAATGATGTCAAATCCTCACTGGAGTCTCTTGGCTAAGATAAAGCATTAAGTGGAGACTAAAATGCATCAAATCTCATTTCAATCTAAGTTTTCTTCTATTTTTTTGCATATGCATTATATATATATATAGATATATAGATATATAGATATATATATGTGTACATGTATATAACTTAAAACATGCATATGTAATGTACAAACATCTGCTATGCACATGAAAATATGTGTAGTGATGTCACAGAATCATAGAATCAACCAGGTTGGAAAAGACCTCCAAGATCACCCAGTCCAACCTATCACCCAACCCTATTCAATCAACTACACCATGGCACTAAGTGCCCCATTCATCTCCAGGGATGGCAACTCCACCACTTTCCTGGACAGCCCATTCCAATGCCAGTCACTCTCTCTGTGAATAACTTCCTCCTAATATCCAGCCTAGACCTCCCCTGGCACAACTTGAGACTGTGTCCCCTCAGTCTGTTGCTGATTGCCTGGCAGAAGAGACTGACCCCCACCTGGCTACAACCTCCCTTCAGGTAGTTGTAGACAGCAATGAGGTCTGCCCTGAGCCTCTTCTTCTCCAGGCTAAACACCTGCAGCTCCCTCAGCCTCTCCTCACAGGGCTGTGCTCCAGGCCCCTCACCAACTTCATCACCCTTCTCTGGACACGTTCCAGTCCCTCAACATCTCTCTTGAATTGAGTGGCCCAAATCTGGACGCAGTACTCAAGGTGTGGCCTGACCATTGTTGAGTACAGGGGTAGAATAATCTCCCTTGTCCTGTTGGCCACACTGTTCCTGATCCAAGCCAGGATGCCATTGGCTCTCCTGGCCACCTGGGCACACTGCTGGCTCACGTTCTGCTACTATCTACCCCGAGGTCCCTCTCTGCCTGCCTACTCTCCAGCCACTCTGTCCCCAGCCTGTAGCACTGCTTGGGGTTATTGTGGCCAAAGTGTAGAAGCCTGCACTTAGCCTTGTTAAATCTCATCCCATTATATAAAAATATAAATAAACATAAGTACATTACTGCATGACAGCCTAATTATGTATTTGTATATAGAGAGATATGTGTATATATTTAGATTATATATTGATTACATAATCTATATAGATATATATAGATTATATATATATATGTATATATATATAGATTATATATATGTGCCCCATACATATATCTGTATCTTCAGCTATGACCATAGGTTCATACAGAAGTGTTTGCTTCTCCATGGTTACGCCAGCTCACAAACACATCAGCTCTTGAAAATCTTGACCTGCTGAAGAGCACACAAAACACAGATACACAGAAACAAATGCCCACAGGCAGATTTACATGTCACACTGTCTGATGGCGCCTAAACTTTTCCACACATACACATGCATGCGTCTGTGAAGCAAAATACTAATGACATTTACATATTTGCTCTCACCACTTTTGTTTGCTGGAAAACCTTCCCTGAAAGGCAAGATTATTCATTTGTGTGGGTTGGGGTTTTTTTTTGGTGACAAAGTAACAACAGAAGCCATGAGATTTAAGCAAATGTGAAAAAGTGTCATCTAATAGTCCATCAGACAGCTCTTGTTGCACAGATAAACCTTTTATCTCTCCCTCCCAGATTCTAATCAAGGGTACAGTTTGCATGTTTCTTGTGTCACTGCAGCAACCAATTCTACTGGGATTTCCTATGCCCTGGGAAATAAATTCATTTTGACCCAAATGAGCATCTCAGAGTCTTGTTTTATCTTTTCACATTAACATGTTGATTATTATTTGTTAGTCAAGACAGCAAGAGCGTATTTTCTCACCAGAGGGGTGGGTTGCAAAGCAGACTGTATCTGTTTATTTGCAGGGGTTTGCAAGCAGGAGAAAACTAAAACACTTCTGGGAAATGTGGTAGTGAGACAAAGCTTTCATTGCAGTTAAAAGTATATTCGAAGCACTCTGAAATCCGAGGCCTAGAGAGTAGTAAAACTTCAGCATTTTTATTACTTAAAAATTCAGTTAATAGTTTCCAGAATGTTTTCTGTTATTCAAATATAGCAACGACAGTCCAAAATAGATGTTGACATTTAACACTCTATCATATTCCTACAGTGTTAACATTGCATATCATATTGTTTATTTCATTTTGGCTGGGCACAATCAGTCACCTTCCCTGGATTTGCACTAGTAATTAATTACTTACACTGAACATAGAAACCAAGTAACAAATACTTCATTTCCTCAACTTCAGGCTTAATGCTGAAAATATGAAAATTAAACCTTTATGTCTTCTTTCTATTGTAAGTCTTATGATTTTTGTGGATGGGTTCAGTAGCCTTAGTTTCTGAAATTTCTTGCATCTGTTTTAATTTATCTTACTCTAATTTCTAGCTTACACTTTGTTGTTAGGTAGGTCAAAACAGACAACCTTGAGTTCTGCCTTTACTTGTGAACCAAGTCTAGGTAAGAATGCTCAAGCTGTTTCCTGGAAGAGCAACTACCTCTTCCTTGAACTGTTTCACTTGCTTCTGGGTAGCCAATAAACAAAATTTCACCTTTCTTATTTTTAGATTTTTTTTTTTTCACTTGATCATTTGAATGCTTGGGCAAGAACTATTGAGAATAACAAGCACAAAGCTGTGGAAAAGAATAAACAGTTGGACATCACTTGCTTGGCAATGTCCCCGGTGTAGGCTTTGAGGGATGATCTGGTTTCCTTCACCACACCTTTTTGGTGTGTAATTCTTGTGATGTGCATTCATGGTTACCCTCAGATGCCTGGTGATACAACTCTGTCCTCCAGTGTAGTAAGGCTAAGGCAACCCAGGCTGGATATGCTACGAAGCAGCAGCTTATTACCTTTCTTTACCACAAGAGGGGATTTCCCTTCCCTCCTCTTCAAAGGATTGAAGAATATTTTTGGGAATTTTCTTTTCCTTAAGCATTGTTCTTATTAAAAATAGTTCACCACCTTAGGCCATAAAAGAAATTCTCTTCTGATCAGGCCTCCTGCCTCAAGCGACTAAATAAATAACATCCGTTTGATGTAGTAAATGTGAAAGCTGTGTGCTTACTTCTTCACTTTGAAAACAAAAAATAGAGTAGCAGATTTTTATTTTTCCCCCAAGATCCATTTAGTAA
>VWZE01001555.1:48129-63753 GCA_013396675.1 Eubucco bourcierii | reverse complement strand
AAAAAAAGAAAAAAGAACAAAAGGATGAAAAACAAAAACCAAAAAAACCCAAAACATAAAACTGGGTACAAGGTAGTTGTCTAAAATTTGTTATTCCTGTACAACATTTTAAAAAACTACCTCTGTGTTTGTTGTTCAATGTGTGTTTGAAATGTGGAACCACTCCGTGAACAAATTATACTGAACTAAAAATTGAACATAAAAGTAGAGTTTAGTCTTGCGTTAAGTAAGGGATAAGTAAGCCTTGAGAGGCTGAGGGAGCTGGGGCTGTTCAGCCCAGAGAAGAGAAGGCTCTGAGGAGACCTGATAGCAGCCTTCCAGTACCTGAAGGGGATCTACAAGAATTCTGGAGAGAGACTGTTTACAAAAGCCTGTGGTGATAGGAAAAGGGGCAATGGTTTGAAATCAGGGAAAAGTAGATTTAGATTGGGTATTAGGAACAAGTTCTTTACAATGAGGCTGGTTGAACACTGGAACAGGTTGCTCAGGGAGGTAGCTGAGGCCCCATCCCTGGAGATATTCAAGGTCAGACCTGACAAGGCTCTGAGCAACCTAATCTGGTGGAAGATGTTCCTGCTGACTACAGGGAGATTGGACTAGATGACCCTTGGAGTTACCTTCCAATCCAAATCATTCTACTATCCTATCATTCTATCATCATTCTTATAAGCCCCCTTTAAGTACTGAAAGGCTCTCCAGAACCTTCTTTTCTCCAACTGACCAACCCCGACTCTCTCAGTCTGTTCTCATAGAAAAGGTGTTTCAGCCTTCAATGGGCATAGTTTGAGCCAGGGGATGTAAGAATCAAAGACTACACCTAGGAGGTGAGCTGAAAGAAGGCAAAAGGCTAAATGAGCAACTCAGACAAGGTTAAGGTGTGACTGTAACATGTTTAGCATTATGGTAGCTTCCTAAGGCATTACCAGCAGCAGGGAGTTACAACTTTGCTCCTCCAACAGACTTCGCAGCTTGGGTTTTTCTCTGTGTCGTCCTGCAAGTGCTACCTGAACAAGTTAGCTGGAATTAGCTTAGAGGTATCTACATGTGATGCAGTCACACCTTGTCCTGCCCTAAGTTACAAGAATGGAAAATATCTACACCTTCATCCTGGAATGAGTAAAATAGCTTTCCCCAGTGCATTAAGGTCAGGACACCGCTGGAAGCTTAAAAGGCAGGAAGTTTTAACTTTGAAACTTCTTTATACAAGGGAAAGGAGTTCTTTGTGTTTGGCTGGAGAACAACAGAAGTCTTTGCTTTAATAACATTCTAATAATATGTAATATTATATACATTTGGCTAGTAAAATGCACCACAAATTGCTTTCGTGTAGCACTTGAGACAAACATTACAAGGAAGGAAGTCCAGTGCTTGGCCAAATACGCAATTAGCTGCCACCCTGAAGCAAGATTTGAGATCAGTGTATTATCTTTTCAGGATTAAAGAGATGACAGTAAAAAATAGGAAGCCATAATTTAAAAGACCTAACGATTTAAGAGCATTTGTGGGAAAACTCCTCACACGTGACACAAACGAGCGTGCTACCCAGGCATGAAGAAGTGAGGAGGTGAACAGAGCAAAGAATCTGAGTTTGTCTTAATTCTGACTGCATCCTACAGGCAAAATTGTATGACACAGTGAAGTCACACAGTAGTAGCCCAGGCAGAACTGGGCTTCATGAAATTTCCATAACAGTGAATTCATAAGTGCATCCATTCTCTTGGTTACCTTTCAAGTCAATTGTAATAGTCCTAGAGGCTTCAGTGGCATTCAGCTTTGGTTTTCATTTGAATCCACCAGCAATTTTATAATCATTCTTGGCATAAACAAGATCAGGATCTAAATCACTGGGATAGGTTTTCACTAATATAAATCACCGTCATTACAAGATAGAGCTGTAGCAATTCCACTTTTGAGCTGCAACAATTTGCACCGCGGAGTTGTGACAATTCTGCCTCAAGGGCAGGATAAATTGCCTCATACAGCAATGACATTATTTTATCTGTATAAGATCTGCCCCATGTTCCAGAAACTCAGATGGGGTTTGTGATCACATGTATTAAACATGTCTTTCCATTTAGTTGAAGCCATCAAGGCTTTTGTCATTCACCTCATCAAGGACAAAATTCAATTCTTAATCAAATACTGGGAGAAAAAAGTACATCTATATGAGACCACAAGTTTCAAATGAGAAAAAAACAATAGCGAGCCTATAGCTATGAAAAAATTAACTGCCCTTTGCTAACTGGTGGTTGTGGTTACAGAAAGAATAAGAAGAATTAAAGTTATTATAAACATTTAATTACTATCTCTGGCTTGCTTGGTTTATTACCTCTGTTAAAAAAAAAAACAAAAACTGATAAAAAGATAATAATTTAAAAAAAAAATCCAAGAAATATTTTTTGGACAAAAAGTAAAAGAAAAAACCCAAACACTCATCTGTCAAAGAAGACTTATGCTTATATGAGCTGAAAAGGTTGATGTCAGACAAGTTTCACTGAAGAAGAGATTTACAAACATGATGTAACTGTGACAAGCTGAGCTTTGTGTCTTGGCAAGGGAAAGTTTAAAAAAACACCCATATACACAGGTACACATGCACACACAAACACACATATTGTATGCTGGGTTTCAAGGTTTACTGCTCCAGAAAACTTAATGAAGGAGATTATGTGTCTCATCTTGTTTCTATTTAAAAATAGAGCGCTTATATGTGCTTTTATTAGCTTGTTTCAGGATTATCTTAATCCTGCCCCAATTTTTTTTTACTGCTTCCCCATAGTGCAATTTGCAATGGTAATCTTTTTTTATGAAAGGTAATGTTAGAACAACTGTAAATATCTTTCCAGCAGAACCAAAACATTAAAAAAAAAAAAAAAGAAAAAGAAAAGAAAAATTAAAAAAAAAAACCAACTAAACAAAACCCCTGAAGCTTAGGGGAGCTTTAGTGTGCTGAAAACCAAGCTCAGCTAAGCAAACCCTACAACGAATAACGCTCCACATCATGTCAGTGAACCATGGGAAGTAGTAAAGTTGGGATAAACCAAAAGGAACTTCTGTTTGCTGAGGAAATCCTTCCATTGTTTCATTTTCATGTGGTCTCATGGGCACAGCTGATGATCATCTGGATGTTTATGTGGTTTTCCACATAGATATAGTTATGTATCTTAGACATGAAGATAGTCTGCATTATTTTTTTTATATTTGGAGAATATTTAATAGACCTTTAAAAAATTTATTTTAATAGGGTCTTTATTTCATAAACCTGGTGAAATCTGAGTCTGTATGTAGAACAAACAATGGACATGGATATTGATATGGATGTAAAAAGCATGGGCACTCCATGGTGTAACAAGATGTCCAAGTCTCTTCCTGTCCTGATCAGATGTAGGTAGGGATGTGTTATGTCCCCCTACTTAATCCATGTAGACAGATTCACTTCACATAGGAACGGTGAAGATGAAGAGATCTGTATCTTTTTGGGACTCATGTCTATTTGGAACCACATCATAGCTAAGACATCCCCAGGCCTTCTAGATTATACATGGCTTGGATATCTTGCAGAGACATACTACTACCGAAATATGGTTAAAATCAACCCATTTGGTAACTAAATAAAAGAGTCACCTCATCTATTTGGAAATGAAAGGCTGATAAATGAGATGTGAGTTAACTCTGAATTGTCCAGTTCAACAATGAGCAAATTCCATCTATCTGTCTTTATGCTGAGTGTAAGAAAAGGTCGCTTGCCGTTGAATCAAATAGTTGTCAGACCACGACCTCTGGGCAGTAAGCATTAAGCCATGAACAAGTAAACACTTGGGCATGCTTGTATAATTAAATTCATGATTCATAATTCATTAAACTCATTAATTTTGTGTGATGAATTTCCTTGTCATACCTATTGCCCAGATAATTTGGTAAAGCAGTGGGAAAAGCACTGATAGGCTGTGTAGAACAGCATAGGGAAAATGCATCTTTGCCTACCAATTCTGTTCATTTTTCATTCAAGGCTAAAATTTAACTTCTAAAGATTATCTTAAGGAAACAGTAATCTTACACTCTTTGATCTCAATATCTCCAATTGCAAATCTGGCAAAATAAAGACACACAGAGTAACTTTGGAGGACATAAGAGATGTTTACAAACTAGTCCTGATATCTGTCTTACTTTGAGCTGGAATCACCTATGGACTGAGGACAGAAGGAATTTACCCTCAGGGAATAAATAAAAAAAAACAAAAAAAAAAACTCATACAGAATTGGAGGTTAAATGGAAATATTATTTACAAAAGCAAACAAAATACAAAAGGTATCAAGGTAGAAACACATATATACGACCTAGTCCTCTGCAGGAATTTAGCTCTATGTTTATACCAATTAACCCTAAACCTACAACATTATCTCAACCAATATAGAAAAGCTGTAAGCTCCAAACCTCCCCATCTGAGAACAAACTGAAAGTAGTGCATCTTGGCAAAAGTTCAGAGACTGACTCCTAATAGTGTAGTCACTGTCACAGTTTGCTTGTAAGTTTTCATGGAGACCAAATGTGAAAGTGAAGATGCCTCAAAGCCGACTTATTTTTCTTATGCAGACTGGCAGCGGAAAGCGCTCTTCAAGTAGGCAACAGTGAGCAAAGGGCTGAGACTTAAACCAGAGATCTTTTAAAGGGAAGAGGTTATTTTGTTTTAATATTGCAGGTCTTTGAGACAACTGATCTTCATTTAATAAATAAATAAATAAATAAATATGTATACACTGCTCATACTTCATATATATATATATATATATGTATTTTTCTACCTTCCTTCCTCCCTTCTTCACATATCCTTTCTTCATCTACACTTCATAAATAAAGCTTACTGTTTTACTACAGACCTGACTCTCTCCACAAATACCACACACTCAGTACATGGCATAAATGATTTGACCTTCCAGGTGCTGCCATACAAGCCAACACCAAATTCTCTATTTCAGTTTTCTAAAGAGTGGGATAAAATCTCCCTGCAAAGGAAAATTAAAAATGCACTTAACCAGGGAAGAGGATAAGAGATGAAGGTGGTGGTGGTGGGGGAAATAAAATAGATGGGCTCATTAATCTGTTCTAATAATAAATCCTTATCACTTATGCATTTCAGATACTACTTCAGCCTCCACATTCTATATTTAAATACATCTGCTTCACATGTGCTTTGCCAATTAGCTGCTGATATTAACTCTTCAGCACTATCTGTTAACACATGGCACTGTTGACGAGTATGAGAAACAGGCTTGACCAGAAGAGATAGTCATTCATGAGGCACACATTTCTCTCTCTCTCTAACTCAGAAGTAGGAAGATAGGAAAGTGTCACAGCAATTGACCTACGTTGTACATCAAAGCTAAACAGACAGAGTAAATTATGGACAAGTGAGGCAAGCTACTAACTGTTGCTTTAATGACCCTTGAAGTCAGTCATTCTATTACAAAGATGCTAGTTATGCAATGTGGTGTAATGTAATTTTTAAAATTTTTTTTCTGTCTCTACCTTTGTATCTTAAAATTTGTAGACCAGGATCAAACAGATATATAGAGGGGCCAAAAAAGGTCCTTATCAACCTCCAGGAGACACTTGCAATCCACATAAGCATGGATCTTCCCTGAATAGATTCCTGCTTTAACTAGAGAGCAACTTTGAAACAGCTTATTTGGTCATGCCATGGAAAAAAAGTATTGTAAATGATAATGGTTTTAATCTTTTGCATCATGATAATGTCAAGGTTTTCCAAACTGAGCTGGGTATCGTTGAATTAGTACCACAATACCAACTATGCTTAGACAGTTGAACTAATCACTAGATCTCCATTAATTATAATGGGACCAGAGACACTGTGAGCTCTAGCCCACCCTACCCATTGCCTAATCACATCCATTCTCATCTGAAATGTCTTGGGATGTCCTGCCTAGCTTTTCATTGCATCTCTACTAGCCTTGCATAGATGTTTGAGAACCCATGCAGCATTTCATTCAGATTGCAGCTAAACTGGAACCCTATAATTACAATGGCAGAAGACTACTCATCATATTTCCAAGTTAGAACTAGGTTGAGTGATGGAGAAACAAGTTGTGACAATAAGCAGAAACATGGAACAAGGAGAAAATAAATTAGATTTCTTGTCAGCTCATCACTTATTCTCTGGATGTTTGTGATTAGATGGATTCAACATTTACCTCAAATTACTCGTCTAAGAACTCTGACTTCATCTGAAGGACAATGGTCATAAAATGCATGTGGAATTTAAGCTTTGTGATACTCTTGTAAAGGAGGATTTGGTGTCTCTTCTTGGAGAGCATGGGAGGGGCACATTTTGGGTTAGGCTCTGAATTAGGAGTCCACACTTCATAGTTGTGCTGCTGCCAGTTTCCTGAATGATGTTGGCAAGTCACTAAGGGTGGGATTCATATTTCTGATTTTATAGCTGTCCACAGGTAGTCATCTCAGCCACTCAAGTCACTGAATAAATGCCTATGACAAGGGGGCAGAATCATTCTCTGGAAGTGCCTCTTTCTCTTGAGGATCTCTACAAGTCTGACTTAGTGTAGATGACTATTTGAATTAAAGGAAACAAAGGTAGGATTTGAGCTCCTTTCTCCTTTCTTTGTCTTTCATTTGTTTTCTTGTCTTGTGACACTTTGAGATGCAAAGATCTAGATGCCATGTGCTAAATCAGAGCTGAAGGTTATTCCCATCATAGCAAGTATTCAGTACAACCATGCTCTACTCAGTCTGACTTCTTTTCTCCTGTTTCTCCAGGCATAGCTCACATCAACTGGGAAAAAAAAGGCTGTTACAGCAAGAAATGGGGAAGCAGCTGCTATAAGACAGAATATTTACCCAAACATAGGGGTAATTCTGTAGGAGTTTTAGACTTTAGAAAAAAAAATGCCATTGAGATGTCTGCAGAGATCTCTTCCAGCATTGATCAGTTCTGGTTTGATGCTAACTCTCTTTAAATCACAAAATATTATATTGGACACAGTTACAATGAATATGCAAACCTGTTTTCCCTTAATTATGCTTCATGCCCCAAGAAGGGGGAAAAAAGAAACAAACAAACAAAACCAAGATAAAAATAAGGACAAAATAATTACTGAAACTATCAAATGAAAGGAAAATTGGGTTCAATTCCATGGCAAGCTTAAAACTGGAAACAAATTTCTGTTATTTTTTCATAGCATAATTATTGACAGACTGTAAGGCTACATGAAGTTGTTTGGAGAATTTGGCAAATGAGAACCAGGCTCTAGCTAGTTGTTGGAATTATCAACACATGGAAAAATTGCTGAAGAAATAGAAATAACCAACTTCCAACAAGCGTAGGTCATACGTTTTGATGACATCAAAGAACCTGTTTACAAATAGATGGATCAAGGCTGCTAAAACACAGGTGCCTAGGCTGTTTGAGGACCTTGGGGAAGCTAAGATGGGATTTGTGGGAGGCCTGTCCTACCCCTGCAATTGCAGCAACTGATGATGTACGCCTGAAACCCCTGGGTTTAGGCAAATTAATCCTACTCAGTATGTCAAAATCAAAAGCCAGCAATTATTTGGAATTAAAGCCTATTCTACATATGAAGCTGGCATGAGTGTTGGGCAATGGATGAAGGCAAATGGTTGCATTTAGTCATGCAGCATTAGACAAAGGCATTTATGCTACCTATCTATATAGCTGAACTAGAAAGCTTAACACTGTAAACTATCTGTATAGATGAGAGAAAAAGAAAGGAATGAGTCAAAGAAGAGGTCTGTTGTATGCTTTAAAAGGTGCTCTGAAGAATCCTTTCTTTCCTTGTTGGCTACAAAGAGGCATGAGCAAGCTCCTTAAATCAAATAGGCACTGAGTTAGAGTTAGACTACAAATAATGGAACTTCTCTGGTCTGGAAAACTAACTCTATACAGCATCAAATTCTTTATAGATGTTTACAGACCTAGACAAGAGAGAAGGTCCTAGATATTTTGAAATCCTAATCCTAAATTTGACACTGCTCCTCCTGTGCTGTGGGAAACTCACATAAGCACTTCTTGCTGATTTGCAAGAAGAGATGACTGTGCATAACTACCTTTCCTGTCATGTTCTGTGAAGGATTAGGGATATGGTAACTTAAAAGTCCTTTGAAGTGTAACCAAAAAATGTCATAAAAGGGCTAAGGCATATTGTTAAAGAAAGTGGTCATGGAGCATGTTGTAAGAAGAACTACTAAGTCTTAAGTCATACCAATGCATTTTATAGAGCACATTGTGCTTGCTGTGAAGCCTAGAGTGAAGTGAGCCTCCATGTATGGTCTTTATATGTATACACAGAAATAGTTGCAGAAAACTAATATGCACAGAAGTGTCAGCCAATGTTGTCCCACAGGAGCTAAAGCACATCATGTTAAAGGAAATTCTTGTACATCTGTCCAGATGAAGAGACAAGCTTCTGACTTACATCTCTGAATGCAATCAAGGATGGTTGTGATGCCAAAACATCAACAGGAACCTTTAGGATCTAAATCATTCTGCAAGGGATCAGCAGGGAACACGAAGCAGAGCTGAATTTACCTGATTTCCAGGTGTTCTGGGTGTTAGGGGTATAACCCACATAGTATGGCTATGTCTGTCTGGGGAAAATACACATAGACTGCCTCAGATGAAATCTGTGACAGAGACCAGCACATAAAAAACATTGCTCTTTTGTACCTTCACAGATTATAGAAACTATAAAAGTGACAAGCATTTGACATAAAGTGAGAAACTCATGGCAAGAATGAGATCAGAACCTTAGTTGCCTAGAAGAGAGGAAGTGTCTGCATTTTATGACATGAGCAATATGAAGTCTTGAAATTGTTTTCCTTTATGTTTTAAATGAGAGTTATCTCTCCTTTCTTTTAAGACAATGTGATTTCCTGTGCAGTTGAGGAAAGGACTCAGTACTAAACCTAGTCTGAAGCCCATGGAAATGGAAACATCACATAGTATGTACACACAGTAGACTCCTACTGTCCATTTCACCCTTCCCAGTAGTTGCAGGTTGTGTTCAGAGATGAGGGTAGGAAATAGTTGACATGAAGGAGCTGGGATTGAGGTTTTGTGGGAACCCATACTGCCATGTTGGAGATGAGGAGATGAGGATTAATAATCCAATGAAACCTAGACCAGCTGTGACATATTATTGAACCTGTCATCCTGAGCCATGACCTGTCACACACATTTTGTGACCTGATAAAGTGAGACAATCCTATCACTCCAGATAAGACATATACTTTCATGCTCTGGGTCAGAAGAAAGTTAAAATGTCTCTAATGAGACATGAATGGACACACACCTCCAATGAGTTATGGATCTGTCCTACAGGGATATGAGAGCTGCCCTTCTCTTTTGTAATGTTCATTGGGAGAGCTTTGAAGGCACATTTGACATTGTCCAGGATGGAGCCCAAGTTTGTTTGTAATCATCTGTTTCCACAGAGTTTGTCTTGAAATTCTGTCTGAATTAAAAGCTGTTTAATCTTAACTCTTTCTTTAAAAGATTTTATTTAACACCTTTGCCAACATTTACTCCTAAAAATTATTATTTTAACTTTATAAAAGTGTAATTCATCACTACCAAGCATAACACAAATATATAAACCCTTTGTGATCCTTCTTATGGGGACTGTGGGAATGATAATTAAGTCGCTTTGCAGCGAGTACATCTGGGAAGGCATGAAGGTAAACATTTATTAGCCCATTTAAAAAAAATTAATTAAGAAAATGTTTGTTGTGTTCAGAGCACCTTTTCTTTTCCTTGAAGGCACAGAGAGATGAAGCAACCACGGCCCACATTATGAAATTAGAATGCAATTATTGCTTTAAGTAAAACAAAGCCCAGCCTCACACAAAAGGTGTGGAAACTCAAATTGCTAAATGATCCGATCGTAGTCACACTTGTTAATCAGCTCCAGTGCTTTTTTGGCAGGGCCCTGCTATGAATTATGATGGGAAAATTAAAGACATGTCTTGTCCCATGCTGTTGCCATGTAAATGTATGCTTCATGTGGAGATATAAACATTGGAAAGATCTTGAGTTACGCTGCCTGTGAGTAATTGCCATCTCTATAAGCAGACTGTTTGGAGTTGTAAGAAATAGGAAAATTACACCTTTTGTTCAAGATTTGACAATGTGGAAGAGCCCTGCCAGACCTGTCTTGTTTAATCATGTTAGCTTAGCAGCAAAACGAACAGCTTCTTTTAAAGGGAACTCAGTTCCTGTAGGAGGAGGTTGTAATTCAGAGCGTGCTCACTCTTAAGCTGTTTGTGCTGTTATGCTGTTAGCATGAAGAGCCTCGAAGGGATTCCAGGCTGCATTATTCTGAGGAGAAAACAGTCTTCAAGCCATGTTTCTGAAGACACCTACATGTGCCTGTTCATAAAGTTAGAATATTATCCCAGTTACCGTTATTTTTGGAGCCAGAGATTATATCTGTTCACACAGAAGATCATCCACAGACTAAGGAAATGCAGGGAAATACTGTCATCTTCCTGGGACATTTGGGGATGTGAGACACAGAGAGATTAGTGTCCTCATGTTCTTACAACAGGTCCGTGGCAGATCAAAGTAGGCTGTAGGGTATTGCTCAGTGGCTATATACCCTGACCCTGACAGGTTGCAGGTAGGGCTTCTCTGCCGCCTCCAGCCCTCTGCATATCCTTCCCCGAGGCTGTGTCAGCAAATACCTGCAAGCCAGCAACTCCAGGTGGAGGGCTTGGCTTTGTCTGTGCAGTAAGAATGAAAATGGGGCCTAAGAGATCCAATATGAATCTGACAACAAGGCAGTTAAAATGTAATATAAAAAAAAAATTGTGNGTATACATCATATATATAGAGACAGAGAATTTAAGTATGTATACATTTTAAAAGAGAGTCTGTCTTTTCTAAGGTGACTGTAGACAATTTTGTTCAAACANCACCCAGACTAGAACTCAGCCAGCTGGAAGTTAAGGACTGAAGCTCTATTTACAGCTCAGCACAACATACAAGCAGAGATATGCACAATATACAGGAATATTTACAGAAATATACAAGTTAAAGGTGATACAGAAACACAATCCCCTTCCCAGAAATCAGAGTCCCCAGGAGGGGCTCCCAACCACCCTTCCACCTTCTTTCCACCCCTCTACCTTACCCCAGGGTTTGCTTTACACGCAAGGTGAGTTTGGAGGATTGGCCAGAGGGGTTAGAAGCAGAGTGGTTAGTGAGGTTACTCAGCAGAAAGGAGAAGACACGCTGCCTGCAGAGCGACCAAGAGACTCTGTCTTATCTATGTTTGTGTCCTTGTTCTTATACATCTCGGCAAGCCTACGAGTGAAGTAGATGTCACCATTGTGTTCTTTTCACAGCCTATAATATAATTTTCTCCATTAAAACATTCCAGTTAGCCTCAAACCAGCACAATCTCCATCTGCATAGTCTAGTTTGCAGACCAGCCCAGATACTGATCAGGATTAAGATTTTCAGGAAAATTGTATATGAGAGAGAAAATACGTTGCCTGAAGATTACTCAAACTTTTCTCCTTGTTTCCACCACTTTATTATCACCCTTGGAAAAAGACATAATCAAGGAAGAGAAGTGCCAGGATTCAGAAATACTTGGTACTGTTTGCTATCTCTGCATCCTAAACAAACCAGAGAAGAGAAAGAAAAAGGAAAACTGTGAAACTTGTCGTGTCTTGTGCCACCCATGTCTCTAGATTAAGAAACCTCCTCTCAGAGAAGAAAGCTGCTGAAGGCCTTTTGAGGAGCTAAAGAGGGATACTTGTGTTGCCAAATAGTCCAAGCCATAACACACACTTCATTTCAGGAGCGAGGTAAGCATGCCTTTCAGGAGAGACATAGTCAGTCTTTATTATTAAGTGTCCATCAACAGAGAAAAAAGTGCTTTGGAAGAATCCATTTACTGCTCTGATTGCTGAGTGATTAAAATCTACTTCTTTTCCATCTGAATTTTTCTGGGTACTATTTTTGGGTCTTGGATATTTTTTAGGCTGCTGGACTAAAAGAACTTTTATCGAATAAATCTTTCTCATGAAGGTGTATACAAGCTGAAATCGAATCACTGCTCAGGCTGCTTTGACAAAAATACTAATTGAGTTTGTTGCCTCTTTCGTGCCAATGCTATGCTGTGTTTCAGTGTTTCATCATTCCCCTGACTGACCAAGGTGTGAACAAAGGGCTCATGCCTGAAGGGAAAAATCATACCTATAAAGGACACACACCCATGGATTAAAAACCTTCTAGACCATGATGCATGCTGGACACTCAAAAACGATGTAGGAATCATACCTCCTTTCTCCTCAGTGAATCCCCATTAGCATTGCCTGTTTCCGTAATATGCTCCACATTTGGTTGTGAAGTTGTCTCTTTCTTTTATAAAAGCAACTCACAGCCCTCAGATTTACTTTCCTTTTCCACAATAGTTAACTGCTTTCCATCACACTCCACTGACAGGTTCCTGTAGGTCAGGAAAAGACATGAGAAGTCTGAGTTACTTGTGGCAAGGTTATTTGTGGGTTATTGTCCTCAGAGACCTGAAAGGCAAAAGACGTCTGAGGGAGTGGTTGTTTCAATGCTCACACTTAGAATTCCTCCACACCTTTCTTTGTCATAGAATCACAGAATACACTCAGTTGGAAGGGACCTTTAAAGGTCATCTAGTCCAATGCCCCTGCAGTAAACAGGGATATCCACAACTACATCAGATTGCTCAGAATCCCATCAAGCCTGACCTTGAATGTCTCAAAGGATGGGATGACCCCCACCTTCCTGGACAACCTGTTCTGGAGTTCCATTCCCCTCATAACATTGCTGGGCTTACTTGTTGCATCCTGGTATCTTGCCTGCAGTCATTTTAAATTTGAGACTGACATAGAGCAGTTTAGGCAGAAATGGTCCAAATCTTTGAGTCTTGCCCCAAGACTGTCTTATGTTCTGTTTCCTAGAACATGACTGATCCGTCAAACATTATTAAAATAATCCAAATTTCACCAGCTGTGTCTAATGAGAAGTAAGTGAGCAACTTACCAGCACTCTTCTATTATCTGAATAATCCCGTCAGGCTTGGGCATGGGCTTTCATGCGTTGTCAGTATTGTTACATCCACTTATTATTAAATTAGATAGACCAAAACCATCATGAAATGAAGGCTGCTTATTCTTACTGGAGAGAACCACCCAAAACTAAGGAGATGCAGAGCATTCAGTGGGCTATAAACTACACATGCAGCAAAATCAAATATATACATAGTCCACTCTCTACATATTCTATACTCAGGCTATACTCACCATATATGGCTGATGAAGTCTTCACCAGTTTCTTTCAATGACTTGAAAACATGAGACACTCCTCTAAGCCTTTTACCCATTCAACCGAAGGAATGTACAAGAAAGCATTTTGCAATAGAAGTTGTGTATGAGATCATAGAATCATAGAATGGTAAGGACCATCATCAAAGACCATCTAGTTCCAACCCCCTGACATAGGCAGGGACACCTCCCACTAGTACAGCTCACTCAAGACCTCCTCCAGCCTGGCCTTGAACACCTCCAGGGAGGGAGCAGACTCCTTGGGCACCTGTGCCAGTGTCTCACCACCCTCACTGGAAAGAACTTCCTCCTTCCTGATGAATGCTTCGACCAGCAGTTGTGCATTTATGAGGTAAAATAACACATGTCCCAAAACATTTTTTTCCCCATGATAAATTTCTGTAGTGGAAGGAGAAGATACTGAAGAGCTAAAGCATTCCTGACATTAGGATACTGAGTTTCAGGAAGTTATTTGCAAGTATGTACGTCATTGCTGGTCCCACTCTGGCAGAGGAGTTGAACTCAACAGTCTCCAGACATCCCTTCCAGCCTCTACCATTTTATGGATGCTCCCTCCCTGGAGGTGTTCAAGGTCACGTTGGATGAGGCCTTGAGTGACCTGTACTAGCAGGAGGTGTCCCTACCTAAGGCAGGGAGATGGAACTAAATGATCCTTGAGGTCCCTTCCAAACTTACCATTCTATGATTCTATGACTCTTGATGCTCCACACTAGCACTGACCAACACATGGTCCCTGTGTACTGTCTGTCCATGACAAACAGGTGCAGATACTACTTGTAAAAAGGAAAAGAGAACCAGAGAAACTCTAATTCTGTGGATTTAGCAGATGAAAGAACAATGAGATTATGGGTTTTTATTAATTTGGTCTGATCAGGAAGTGTTGGAGCAGGTCCAGAGGAGGACCACAAAGATGATCAGAGGGCTGGAGCAACTCTGCTATGAGGACAGGCTGAGAGAGTTGGGGCTTTTCAACCTGGAGAAGAGAAGGTTTCGAGGGGACCTTATAGTAGCCTTCCAGTATCTGAAGGGGGCCTACAGGAAGGCTGGGGAGGGATTATTTACAAGGTCTTGCAATGACAGGACAAGAGGCAAAGGGTTTAAACTGGCAGAGGGGAGATTTAGACTGGATGTTAGGAGGAAGTTCTTTACAGTGAAGATGGTGAGACACTGGAAAAGGTTTCCCAGGGAGGTTGTAGCTGAGGAGGTTGTAGCCTTGAGTGAGCTGTGCTAGTGGGAGGTGTCCCTGCCTATGGCAGGGGCTTGGAACTAGATGATCCTTGAGGTCCCTTCCAACCTTACCATTCTATGATTCTATGATTCTATCTTATTCTTTTTAAAACAAGAACTCCATCTACAATGGTGGTCCTTTGGTACCCATTCTATACTGAATTCTGTGGGGTATGTTCACAGCCATTGTACAATAAGATGATTTTTCTGTCATATTTTGTAAACTCAGGATTTCAGCTTACTTTTTTTTTTTATTTAGAGATTTTTCTAACAATTTGCAAATGTGATGTTAGCAGGCACGTGACTTTCCCATAAACCTGTTATTTACAACTTGAAATGTGGGATTTAAAAAGCTGAAAAATTCCTATATGGTTTTGTGGACAATTTGCCTACCAATACCAGCTATGCTAAGTCTCTGTTCTGCTGTGGGTTGTTGGGTTTTTTTGGTTTGTTGGGTATTTTTTTCCCCTAATGCAGCTGTCGTACATAGTATAGGTGGATCTGTTAATGAAACCTGTTATTAATACTGTCCAGCATTTCCTGTTATAAGACTCATTTTGTGCCACTTGTAATTACCTGTAATTTTTATATTTCAGCTAAGGAGGCCAGCAGGACTTACTAAGGTGCTATTAAGCAGTTACATACTTTAGGTTGGTGGAGGTTGTTTATGTTAATCCAGTGCACTCAAATGAGCTCAATTGTTTTGGCTCAGTGTGAGCTGACCTGAAATGACAAGGAAGCAGATTATTTCAGACTGCCTTTGTGGGGCTCATAGGCTCCCTGTGATTTCTGCAGTGTTCTCAGTGTGATCAGAAAGAATAAGGAGCAGGCACCTGTATGTACCATTACCATGATCACACCACCAGCACCACAGATCTTGCAGTCTGAATCTCCACTGCTCAAATACTTCACTTGCCTGGATATTCCAGCATACCAAAACCTTAAAAAAGAGACCTCAACCTCTCAACTGAACCTCACTCTCCAAAAAAAAAAAAAAAAAAAAAAAAAAAAAGGAAA
>VWZE01001555.1:25632-40594 GCA_013396675.1 Eubucco bourcierii | reverse complement strand
GATCATTTTTTATTATTATTATTATTATTATTATTATTATTATTATTATTATTATTATTATTATTGTTGTTGTTGTTGTTGTTGTTGTTGTTGTTGTTGTTGTTGTTGTTGTTGTTGTTGTTGTTGTTGTTGTTGTTGTTGTTTTGTTGTTGTTGTTGTTATTGTTATTATTATTATTATTATTGCCATTATTACAAGTAACCATAAGGTTAATCATGCATAAAGATATGTATGTTTTATACTAACCTTGAAGTTAAAGTAATGGTAAGCAATGGTCTTCATCAACACTATCAATCAACACATTGTTTCCAAATGTATAAATTCTGCTACCAATGAACAGGGATTCTCAAGGTTTAGGGCTGTAATCCCTCGCTTCAACTTCAGTATTTAGTATTGCTGTTATTTCTATAGTACTGAGTTATGCAGGCAGAAAAGGCAGGAGGGATGAATTGTCTTTGAAAGTCTGTCTCTCATGTCTAGGCAAGGTATTGATGTGTAGACCCAGACAGGAAATTTCACAGAATTCAAAGGATGGATGAAAGATGGCCTCTTCCCTGCTGGTATTTGAACTTACATTTTCTGCAGGTTTGGATATTTTTAAAGCCACATTCAGAGTACTACTCCATTACTTGTGGTTCCCACTTAATTGATTAGAGACTATGCTTAATTAAAATCTATAACAAGAACAGAGCAATGGAAGGATGAGTCAAAATTACATTTCAGCCCACCTGAAACAGTGAAGTTCAGAATATGCTCACTGAGTCACACCAATAATTGGGAAAGCATTCTCAAGGGTAGATCCCAAACTTTCTGGGAAAAATCCAAGAGAACATAATTGCCCATCTGTCAGTATTACCAATACAGCCTTAACTATGGGCTGCAAATAACCTTGGGTATTTTTGGAGGGAGTGGGTTGAGAAGACAGAGTTAAAAAGCTTGTGGAAAGATCTATTTTGTCCTTTTCATATATATGAACAAAGGTGGGAACACCGTGGCACATATGAGGTGTCCATGTTTAATGTCCACGTGGCTGGATGCCCTTTAAAGCCTATATAACATTCCCCCTTGCTTCATGTGTCTTCAGAAACATAGGAGTTCTTTTTGGACTTTCTTTTTTTGTTTTTCCCTTTGGTTTTGTTTTTGACCTCAAGCTTCTCATTGCAGCTGCCCACTTCTCTCGTCTTGGGACTGACACTGCTGTCACTAGATCAATTACCACTGTTCATTTTGTCTTGTGACATGACCCAATGGACTCCTTGTTCTGCTTCTGTTGACAACTAGAGCAGGCTCCAGCCAAACTGGCCGCTAGCTACTGACCCCTCCACAGACAACCTTATTAGGCTAATTGCAAGGCTGGAAGCAGCCAAGACGGGGGCCCAATTACACCTGTCCTTGTCCAATTCAGCCAGGGCTTAAATTACTTGGATGGGTCAAGGATGGTAGTGTGCTCAGGTGAACAAAAGCTTTCCCTCTTTTCTTATACCTTTCAAGAAACAGACATTCTTAATTATGCTTGTCATTGGGACATAATAAGGCTGATTTCTTTAAATGACATCTTTCTTCAGTGGGGAAACTGATGCGTTGTCTTACTGAACACCAACATTAAGCAGCCCAGATATTTAGAGCAATGCAGATGCAGAAGGAGCTTTTGGGGTTTTCCTCTTTGAGTGATTGTGAACTAATCTGGAATAGAGGTAAGTCAGTGCTTCATGTGCATTATGTGTTCTTATGCATGCCAGGAGTTAATAACAGTGATGACAAAGGGTTTCATATTGTTTTCCCATGACAATGGTCAGGTTCTGAGAGCATTAGTTTCATTTTGTTTGAAGGAGAGGGTCATTCAGAGTGTTGAAATGAGCTATAACACTGATTTATGGACAAAGAACTTAAAAGACACTGAGGCTAAATGGTCTTACATACTTTAATTGCCTTAATGAAGGACTTAGTTTCCCAAAGTAAGAAGCAAACACTATCATATCTGGAAAATGTAATTATTCTTAGCACTTCTGAAAAGCACTTCTGTGTTCCAATATTTAAATACACATTTATTAACCTACACTTCAAATTCTCACACTCAGAAATACGGGGCAATTCCTGAGCTGCACATGGATGCATATCTTTATGCTTTAAACTGAGCACTCAGCTTTCTGTATTTTATCTGACAATGAATGATTTTACACACAGCATAATCACAGGTGGTTTTTCCACTTCCTACACGATACCTGGAGATTATATGTTTGGTTTAATTGTACCTTACAGAGCTGTTTGAATGAATTGCATCTGGATCCGCTCTGACAGTTCAATGTCCTTCCTGTGCTGAGGGCTCCAGAATCGCACACAGTACTTCAGGTGAAGATAGGTGAGATAGGATAGGATAGGATAGGATAGGATAGGATAGGATAGGATAGGATAGGATAGGATAGGATAGGATAGGATAGGATAGGTTAGGACAGGACAGGACGGGACAGGACAAGACAGAACACAATAGTTCCAATCCAAATGTTGGGCAATTAAAATAACTAAAATGTGTACCTGTGGGCAGCAAGATTTATATGTGACTCTTCAGGTCTTCCTCTACGATTCTGCACTGACACTAATGTCATAGGACTAAATAGTGCAAACATAAATCTATGGAATGTTGATTCATATAATCTCTTGGTAAAATGAGTGATCACTTAGACAGAAAAGTTCTACACTTGCTCTCCTAGACCAGACCTGTGTTAGTAACACTTGCTCACACTGAAATCACTATGTCTGTGAAGAATGTCAAAAGCAGTAGTGAGAAACCTACTATTTAGCATATAAATAAGACAAAAATTGTAATTCCATAAGGAAAAATCCTAGCAGTTGCAAGGCTACAGGGTCATTTCTTTCCTGTTTGTAGTATTTTGTTTCTATGTTGGGCAGGGATATCACTGAGTGTTAGGATTGCTTTCAATATAGTGTTAGCATTCCTCTGTCTTCTGTTTGATCATATCTGGCCTTTAGTATTAACAAGTGCTATTTCCCACGACATTGTGTGTTTTGTCTTCTGTAAATCAGTTATAAAACCATCTTGCATTACTGATCCAAGAAATAACTTCACTAAAACTCTTAGATTGGAATCCACCTAGCTTAAAAAAAGACACTTGGAAAGGAAAGGATTCCTCACAACCTGATGTGTGACAGGACAACGGGTAAATACTTAAACTAAACTAGGGGAGATTTAGAATAGATGTAACAAAGCTATTTTTTCACACTGAGGGTGGTAAAATGCTAGCACAGGTTGCCCAAAGAGGTGGTAGAAGTCACATCTCTGGGAACATTCAAGGTTAGGTTGGACAGGTTTAAGAAACCTGATTTAGCTGAAGATGCCCCTGATCATTGTAGGGGGTTTGAACTAGATGGCCTTTAAAGGGTCCTTTCAACCCAAAACGTTCTATGATTCTGATATGGGTTTAAATTGGGTGAAAACAATTTCCAGTTGCTGTCAGGATATATGTGTTCTATCAGTTTTGATGGACAGAATAAGACAAAACTAATCCTTCCCAATGGAGTTGCAGCAATAAATAGAATAAATGAAACATACATACAGGAACCGAAGTATCAGCTCTTAGGTTCTTCCTGATCTCAAGAACTAACCTACACAGAGTCCTGCCATGTCACTGACAGCTTCAGTACCAAGTTGCAACAGCTGCAGTGTGCATTGCCTGCTGTCTCAGTTGGAAGCTGCTTAGCAAAAAGTCTCAGGGGAACAAAAAGAAAAAGAGGACTATTTCTGAAACAATATTGTAAAAGCATTTAGACTTAAGATTTAAAAATATAGCCTCATAAGAAACCACAGGATATTAATGATAATGACTTTTCACTTCAGCCAAGGACTTAAATACACTTTATAAATGCTATTTGAATGTCATCACTGTTTTGTACAAGCCATTATGAACCACAGCAGACATTTCCTTATACTCTCCAGAGAATTTCTAGTTTCCTCTACCCAAAACACACAGTGAACTCTGTACTCGGAATGAAATATCACAGTGAGCAGAAGGGAAATCCACTTTACAAATGAAAGTGATGTCAGAGTGGTAGGATGGAAGACAAAGATTTCATTCCTGATCTTTTCTAAGCTCAAGAAAGCAAAATTTTGATTGCCCCTATTTCCCTTTTAATTTTTTTTTCCTCTGTAACCTTGGCATATGCCCCAGACTTTCTAAGTCTTTTTCATGAACAGATGATGCCCTCCATCACAAAAATCCACATTTGAGATGAAGGACATACATTCTGCAGATATCACTTTGCATAATTTGAAAAAGCACCATAGCTCTGGATCTCCACATCACTGCTGTGGAGCAATATGGAGTTTACACAATATAGAAGACAGATTAAGAAAAAAAGTAAATAAATGTCCACCTGAGAATGGTTAACAAATTGGGTCATATGCTAGAAATCTGAGAATAAGAACCTTGCGAGGAGTAGCTGAATGACCTAAGGTTGTTTAGTCTGGAGAAAAGGGGGCTATGGGGAGACCTTCCCTCTCTCTACAGCTCCCAGAAAGCAGTTTGTAGTAAGGTTGGGGTTGATCTCTTCTCCCAAGTAGCAAGTGGGACAAGAAGAAATGTCTCCAAGTTGCATCTGGGTAGGTTCTTCAAGGTCTTTTTCAACTAAAATGATCCTATGAATCTTTAATGATCATAGAATCATAGAATGGCAAGGTTGGAAGGGACCTCAAGGATGACCTAGTTTCAACCCCCTGCCCTAGACAGGGACACCTCCCACTAGAACAAGTCACTCAAGGCCTCATCCAACCTGGCCTTGAACACGTCGAGGGAGGGAACAGCCACAACCTCCCTGGGCAACCTGTTCTGTGATGCAGATAAGTGGCAAAGCCCCTCTCTGCTGGTAGGGAGGGAAAATTTTAAAATTTTGTTTTAATTATAGCTCCTAATTCAGTTCATGGCTTTGCCATTAATGGGATACATAATGTCTGTTGAGTCTTTGACGTATCTGTCAATGTTGCATGGTGCCACCTTATACACAGATGGGAGTTAACAGAATCTGTGCCAGATGAAGAGCAAGTTTTCTCGTGTCATAGTGTGTGTTTCAATTTGCACTAGCATAACCAAGACCAGAATCAGTCATGTGAATATGGAAGGGAACACAACTCTGCTTCCTATTTAAAACAGCTTTCTCAAGTGGGATTAAGGGATTAGGTTTTGTGGTCGTCTTCCAGAAGCAATGTCAAAGGGTGGTTTTACTACAGAGTGACCTGGTGCTTTGCCAGTGCAAAATAAGGTCTGCTGGCAACACAAATGCAAAATCATTGAGACTAAGGCTCAGTTTAGCTGCAACAGCATAACTCCAGACTTACATGAGCACTGACTCTTCCTGCAGCAGTAGATTAAAATTAGAGTGTGAACTTGTGAAAATTCCCTCTCTTCATACTGTCCCTCTTCCAAGATTTCTGCTCCTCAGCAAAAGTGTCTGAAGCAGAGTGTGAGCAACTGCAATTCACATGTCAATATTGTGACACACAATTTGAGTTTCTTTTAATTTATCAGACTAATTAACACTTTTTTATTTCTGTTTTCATTAGACCAAAAAAGGTACTAATTCAGGAGCTGCTTCAAAAACTATTTAGTCACCTCACTGGTAAATTAATAAAATCAGAGGGTACAAAGACAATAATGACCCCAGGTATATAGTTTCAAGCAGCTGCCATGTGTGGGTGAGAGCCACATCTCTATTACAGTCCATGGAGCCTGACTTCAATGCAAGTGACAATAAAAACAGCAGAACTGTTCTACCATCTTTCCATTTACCAAACTTCTTCACAAGCCAGTAGCAACAGGAGCTGCTGATTTAGCATGAGCTGGAGCTCCTGAGGACATTTTTTAAGTACAAACTCCATCTACCTTTAGTAGAAAATTTCATATTGCATGGTCAGCAATGTGATTAAATTTGGTCTAACACAAAGACATTTTGGCCTGGAAAAGTTCTTCTGGCTCTTTTCATGTCGCCATTGATGGATGGGGACAACTGCACTTTCCCGGTTTGATTTAGAGGATTGTAGGCTAAAAATCACCAAAATCGTAATAGTAACATGATAAAGTGTACAGCACCATGTACAGTTCTGGAGCCCCCAGCACAGGAAGGACATGGAAGTGTTGGAGTGGGTCCAGAGGAGGGCCACAAAGATGATCAAAGGGCTGCAGCAGCTCTGCTACAAGGACAGGCTGAGACAGTTGGGGTTCTGCAGCCTGGAGAGGAGAAGGCTTCCAGGAGACCTTAGAGTAGCCTTCCAGTATCTGAAGGGGGCCTACAGGAAGGCTGGGGAGGGACTGTTGTCAAGGTCTTGCAATGCCAGGACAAGGGGCAATGGGTTTAAACTGGCAGAGGGGAGATTTAGACTGGATGTTAGGAGGAAGTTCTTTCCAGTGAGGGTGGTGAGACACTAAAACAGGTTGCCTAGGGAGGTTGTGGCTGCTCCCTCCCTGGAGGTGTTCAAGGTCAGGTTGGATGAGGCCTTCAGTGCCCTGTACTAGTGAGAGGTGTCCCTGCCTATGGCAGGGGGTTGGAACTAGATGATCCTTGAGGTCCCTTCCAACCTTACCATTCTATGATTCTATGAAAGTCTCAGCTTTATTTGAGGCTAATAGTACTTTTGAAGGACCACTTTGATCTCAAACACTACATCAAAAGCCTTAAAATAGTGTCAGGTGTTTGGTCATAAAGGCTACCTACATACACCAAGATTAACCATATTCACAAATCATACTAGCTTTGAATAGCTTTGTTCTTCAGTCCACACACACAACAATTTTTCTCTTCTTAATTTTCCAAAAAGCTGTCAGTATTGTCATGGAATGAGAGAAGTGACCTAAGAATTTTATCCCGGGACTCTAAAGGCCAGGAAATTCCACAATGCTATCACAAATGCTGGTTCTCACACAAAAAAGAAAAAAAAAAAAAAAGTAATCTAGAAGCTCACATATAGAACCAAATGTCACATAGCCCAGCTGGTTGCAATATGGGAGGTCTCTCCATCCTCTTCTACATTTAAATTCATCAAATTTGAATACTCTTTGGGTCCTGGTAATCAGCCAGTTATATTTCTTAGGAGTCGCTCATATACTAGTTTTGAAGAGTCATTGTTAGCATGATTATGGTGGAGACATAGTGAAACATACATAAGGAACTGGTTTATTCAACACTGCAATGGGACAGGCCAGTTTGCTCTAAACATTACAAGATTTCATATTAAGCTTGCTCCCTTCCCTACTTTACGTGCTCACACGACACTACGGTCAATAATACTATGTTGTGTGTGACACTGAGTGTCAGGTGCCTTGTAGCCATCTAGAAGCAAAGTATCTGCTACCTCCTGTGATCTTAAAGAAGCCACTGCAGCTGCCTTCATGTGCTGGTTTGAGGCTAATTGGAATATTTTAAAATAATTAGATTATAGGCTGTAAAGAGAAAACAGTGGAGGTATTTGCTTCACTCTTAGGCTTGCTGAGATGTATAAGAACAAGGACACAAATAAAGATAACACACACAGTCTCATCTCTCTCTCTCTAGCTGCTGGTTTGGTCTTGGCCTCTCTGCTAACCCAGCTAACCACTCTACTTCTAACTCCCCTGGCCGATCCTCCAAACTCACCTTGCACATTAACAAAACCCTGGGGTAAGGTAGAGGGGTGGGGAGAAGGTGGAAGGGTGGTTGGGAGCCCCTCCTGGGGACTCTGATTTCTGGGAGTGGAGTTGTGTTTCTGTATTACCTTTAACTTGTATATTTCTGTAATTATTCCTGTGTATTGTGTATATCTCTGCTTGTACATTGTGCTGAGCTGTAAATAGAGCTTCAGTCCTTAACTTCCAGCTGGCTGAGTTTAGTCTGGGTAATTTTACAAAGAGTGGGGGAACAGGTAATTCCCAAACCATCACACTTCAGAATTAGCAGTGTGTAGACACCAGGTCTGTAGCATGTCACCTGTTACTCAAACAGCCTCCTTCTCTTGTCCCCAAATAATAAATGGCAGCTGATGGGAACAGCCCATCATCCAGGTCCATTTTGCAGGTCACCAACAGGATCACAGAGGCCTGAAGGACTTTATCACCCTCCTGGATAAACAACACAGTGGCTTCTTGTACAGAGATAAGGCTCCCTTTTTGCATTCACTATTCCTTGAGAGAGAGGGAAATGTGGAAAGACTGTGACCACAGTTAGAGGTATGTATCTAACATCCACATGACTCCTTTCTTCAGTCTGGTTCTTGATCAATGATTTTGTAAACCAGAATACTGGGAACTGGTTTTCTCATGTAGAACAGAAGAAAAGACCTTCATCTTGCTAGTACAATGCCTTTAAAGTCACAAAAGCTACATTTCTTTGACTGACTTGCTGAATACAGTATTTCCTTTCCTATATTAGGCCCTGGAGATGTCCTAGCCCAGTGTTTATGTTGCCAGTGACATTTCTGGTTTGCTGCTTAATAAACCATAGAAAGACACTCTCACAATGCCTGCTCCCTCTACAACTGTCCTCTTACCCTTGCCAGTGACATGTGTAAGCCTGTGCCGCTGAATTGCGACTCACTGAGGTTTTTCCATGCTTAGCTGTCACTCATTTGCATCCTCAGATTGCATCTACTCTCCTACTCTATAACTTTGTATGCCTGACACAGTCTTCTGGTCCTGTTCACAGGCCACCCAAATTGAACATGCCCAGGGGCTTTCAGGAACACTACAAGGCTAACTCACCCATGGAAGAAGACTGAGATCTCAATATGAACTGTGACAGAAGGTGGACCACTGAACTGCAAGTCCCTTCTCTCATTTATGGCCTGGCAGTCTTGGTGATCTGCATTCAAAGCTACAGAGATCTGTGCTGAATGCACATGGTGATTTTTTTCACAGGTACCTTCTTGAGTGTTGTTATATTTGTGACTCCTCATATGTCTCACTACAGCAAAACAGTATTTTACTATTTTGTATAGGCATGACCCTACACATGGGACAACTGTGAAGAATTGTGAGTCAGATATTGTTTGCAATATGCATTGAAAAATAAAGAAAAACAACACAACCCCCCCCAATCCTTTCCCTAATGTAATTGCTGAGAAAGTGCTGTGATATAACAACTGCTCAACCCTATTTTCATGATAGAAAGAACAAAAACACAAGAAGCTTCCAAGAATCTCTTGAAGGAAAATAAATAATTTTTTTTAAAAATAATTAAAAAAAAAAAAAAAAGAAAGCAGAAGTGATATTAAACACATATAAATCAGCCTTGTAATTACTGCTTGGAAATCTGTCAGATAAATTTTATAGTGAAGCTTTATGAGCCTTCCCCTTTAGGCAAAGTTCAGAGCATGATACTCTCCTTACAACCATTCCCAAGCTGCTCTGTAGTACCACTTGTGGAATCATAGAGGGTCGATATAATTCTCACTGACTCCTAATTAACACTGTTCCATTATCCAACATCCAACACAGGTCAGTTTTGTTTATTGTAGCATGTAGTGTATGATAGCTACTAGTCATTAAAAAAAAAAAAAAAATCATTAAAATCACTAAAAAAATATAACCAGTAACATATTCTTCTCTCCAGAGTTACTAACCCCAACACTAGTGGAATAGAGAGTAAGAAAAAAAAAAAAACTAAAACCAAATACCACCATGTAAAGTGAGATTTCAGAACCCCCAGTTTTAGGCTTTTTTAAGGACCACCCAATTAATCCACTTGGTGCTGCTCAGTAAATCTTTTTAATAGCATGACATGATTAAGTTATTCCCTGATTTTTTTCATCTCCAAAGATTTACAAAAAGTTACTCAGAGACACCTGTGTGGAAAAAAACATAACCTAATCCATCACGGTTTGATGTTTGCCTATAGGCAGTTCTCTTCAGCTGAACTAATGGCACTGTGTCAGGTGAGAGTCGTATCTTCACACCACAGAACTATTTTGCCTTTGGGAACACAAGGATTTTCTTTTTTTTTTTTTTTAAGATTATTCCTAGTTGTTACCTTTGTAGCAGTGCATTTATGCAACAGGTGATACTCTGAAGATGAGAAGAGATTCTAGTGGAAAACCACATTATGTTTAGGGAATCTCTCTGTTATTGCAGTGGTGTTTTCTTCCAGATGGATAATACTTAGCATTTGCAAATAGGACCTTTCTTCCAATGACCTCCAGAGACATTGTAAGCTGTCACTCATTAAACTTCAGAGTGTTTCACAGTATATCAAGGAAGCATGCAGAAACTGTGGCCACATTTTTCTTCTGATCACCATCAGAATATCCTCCTGTTTCAGGATGCTGAGTTTAAGACAAAGATAAAAACACTGCAGTGATATCCTGGGCTCTTCTCCAGATGTTTCTCCTAGTTCTCCTCCATAGAACTTTGTCCCTGGATTTTAATGGCATAGTCGACTTTTACCATCTGCCTTGAGTATGCATTAAATCATGATAGGCCAAGCTTTTGTGCTTGCCAGAGTATAGCTTGGTGTCTTTCTATCACTCTCAAAGGTCCAGAGAAGTTTTGTTAAAATGGTGGAGTAAACCAAGCAACTGAAGAACAGTCCTGCATTTGCATTTTTCCTTCTCTGGACTCATTGGTTTTGGCCATTACTAAAGCCCTGGAATTCTCAGCTGAGTTGGATGCCACTGAAACCTGTGTCTCTTTAGCCCTTTCATTCAGGTAAGAGCTGATTTTGCTTTTATCCACAAAACATTTAACAGCCCAAACTTTTTTGTTTCCTCCCCCAGTTTATTCTTTCATTTCAACTGTCTCAGGCAGCCTTTGCCAAGCACACAATTTAAGAAAAATAAAAGACAAAAGAAAGTACACATGACCAAGAAAATCCTTTACGTTGAAACTTTGAATCTGGTTCAGATATTTTCAAGAACAAAACCCAGTGGTGTCAAATAACAAGAGGTGGTGTCAGGCTACTGTGGCCTCTGTGAGGAGCACAAACTGATTAATGTCCAGCTCCATATGGGAGAGAAAAAATTGCGTTCCTTTGCCTACCAGACCAAATGTCCAGCAAAAGAACACCTAAATAAATGCTGTAAATTGAGCAGCACTCAAAAGCAGAATTGAAACCAGCTAATGGTGAAGCTGTACCTTAAAAAAGCTGTCTGCAACGGTGGTTACAGTTTAATTGCAAGCATACACACGCATGCATTTTCACACCTGGATTGTTTCCACACCCTTTGTGAGGACTAACCTTAAGCACCTCATTGACACAGATGTAAGAAGAAAACAAGTTGGTTTGCAATGTGTTCTAATGGAGAAAGTCTCTAGGCAAAGCACTGAGATCTGGCAGGCCTTCAAGAAGAAAACACACAGGTAGGAATTAGCCAGACTGGTTTTTTACTCACTTGTATTGAAAGAAATGGTCAAATCATTAAAACTGGTGAGGTAGGAGTAGAAAAGACAAGTTCAGTCTGTTTGGGTCTAATTCATAACAGATGGAAGGTTGTATGAAGAATGGAGATGTTTGACTGGTTTGGTGGTTTAACCAAAACTGTAACTGATTTTGTTTGTTTATTTGTTTTCTGGTTTTGGTTTTTGTTGGTTTTTTTTTTTGGGGGGGGGGGATGGGCAAGGTCAATTGTTTATTTGTTGTTTACATTTTTTTTTCCCTTGCTATATAAACATCAGAACTTTACACCGAGCTTTTATTAGAGGTTGCTCATCCCAGTCCTACCCTGTAGCTCTTCTGATCTTGTCAAAAAGGCAACTGTACCTGGGTTTCATTATACCACAGAGAAGAGTACACTGCAGTGACGACTGTATAGAAATTCTGCAGAAAAGAAAGCAAAGATATTCTTCTGTAGCCAGTAGAGACATTTGCAAACATCTAGTCTGTCATTCAGGTAACTGCAGAACATCACTCCCTACTTCTTACTTTTATCCAGTGGACTCATTGCCCTAACACTGGCAGATTTGTTCTTCACCTCTCACACAGGTGGCACTTACTCCTTTTTTTCCTGTCACAAATTATAAAAGCATCAATATCAGTTCCCATTGCATATCTACATTAACTCTAATTTTGATGTCAGCTAGACCAGATTGCTGTGATGGTTTGGGAGTTCCCTGCCCCCCAACCCTTTGTAAAATCACCCAGACTAGACTCAGTCAGCTGGAAGTTAAGGACTGAAGCTCTATTTACAACTTAGCACAATGTACAAGCAGAGATATACACTATAGACAGGAATAGTTACAGAAATATACAAGTTAAAGGCAATACAGAAACATAACACCCCTCCCAGAAATTAGAGTCCCCAGGAGGGGCTCCCAACCACCCTTCCACCTTCTCCCCACCCCTCTACCTTACCCCAGGGTTTGGCTTATGTGCAAGGTGAGTTTGGAGGATCAGCCAGGGGGATTAGAAGTAGAATGGTTAGTTAGGTTACTCAGCAGAGAGAAGAAGACAAAAAGCTGGAGAGACAGACTCTCTGTGCGTCGTCTATGTTTGTGTCTTTTTTCTTATCCATCTCAGCAAGCCTATGAGTGAAGCAGACTTCACCATTGTTTTCTTTTCACAGTTTATTATATGGTTTTCTCCATTAAAATATTCCAATTAACCTCAAACCAGCACAATAGCAAATGTCATCTGTGAAAGATGGAAATTTTGGGGACTACCCTGTATTCTGTGACAGCAAGCTAGAATGATAGGGGACATCATACTGCAGCCTGAAGCCACTGGTGCATTTAGTGCCAGACCTGTGGCCTGCAGAGAGCACTTACGGTTTAGAGGAAAATATCTAAAGCTCACTTGTTCTGCACAATAGATACAGCAGAAGATGATCTTATTGCTTTTTGACATCACCCCTACAATTACCCAGAACAGTGTGAGGAAATTAACAATTGTTATATAGCATTTTCTTAGCAATAGAACACTCCCTTCCCACTATGGCAGTTCTCTGTACCAGCTCTTTTCTGATCTTGAACATCTGCTTCTCTGTCCAGGAAAAAAAAAAAACACAAAAAACCAAAACCCAAACCAAACAAACAAACTACAACACTCCCCCCATACAAACAAACAAACAAAACCAAAACAAAATTAACAAAAAAAAAAACCAAAAACCCAAAAACCAACAACCAACAACTAAACAGAATGGGGATGGGGGAAGGAAGGGGAAGGAAGAAAATACGACAAACTCAAAATGTTTTGAGAGCAGCTACTCTATTCTCCTAGGAACCAAATGTCAGTAGGCTGAATAGGTCTCCTAATGGGTATGAGCACATGCCAGTGATCACAGACAATCACAGTAAATTTCCCTTAGCAATATGCAACAGACCACACTGTGATCAGTGATAACTGAGCCCTAAGGGACTTACTTGCAGCCCTTTCAAAAATGTATATGCCCTCCAGGGAAAGTCTGCCTTGTTTTCCTGAGGAAATTAAATAGACTCTTTATAGAATTAGCAAAAATCACCAGGGGTTCAGATTTCCCATTGACTTTAACAACTTATAGTTTAATAGCAGACTTTAAGTTAATGTATGTCAGATACATGCATTTTGATTTTTTTTTTCTCTTGCACCGAAGAAAAGACATAGATTTTAATTAGCCATTCCATAGATTTTAATTAGCTATTTCCACTTTAAGTGAAGGAACAGGAAGGGTCACAGTGTTCAAATACCTTTCAGAAGAAGAATGTCAAAAATTTTATATTTGTGGTCTATGATAGACATATAACCCATAGCACCAAACAGATACCACTTTGCATTTTCAATTTACAGAAGCACTAGTACAGAATCAGAGATAATTATCCCATACTTTGATTTTTTTTAGCTCAAAAGGTGCTTTGTCTGTTTCTGGTAATGTTTTAAATTTCTCAAGGTAGGGAATCCTCCTTTTCTCCATAAAAAATAAATCCAAATATAGAGAGGTGCAATTTTTTTTTTTTTTTAATGTGTAAAAAATGATAAAATCTTATGGAGATGAGAACTCAGTTTGCTACTGCTAAACAGTTTTGGCAGAAATATCTCCAGTGACTCTGGATATCTGTTTCCAGAGCCCACATGTAACTTGGGGGAACTGCACTTCACAGTGTTGTGTTTCAATCACTGTGTTGTGGTAGATTCCAGAGATCAGAGAGAGCTGAGGTCTTACTTCTTCTTCTTCCATCTGCCTATAGAGAGGTGCAATCACATCACATCACATCACATCACATCACATCACAAAATACTTATGTGGTCCCAGTAATGTTCTCGGTATTGTCAAATGGTAGGAGGATTTGTTGTACCTATCACACTTTGGACTCCCCTGGACTGATTATCTTCAGTTGTAAGTTTGCAGTTGGCAGTCCTATTAGCAGGGATCAAACCCCTTCTGTTCACTTACCTCTAGTCACTCTTAAGTGACTAGTGTCACTCTCAAGAACAAGCCAAGATTCTCAACAACCACAGCCTTTGACAATTTTTTGCCTGGGGGAAAGGAGATCACTAATAAGGACAACCTTCACAGGCTGTCACACTGTTTTGTAAAACATAGATGTTGTACATAGGTTGAACGAAAACATCAAGATATCAGACACACTTTCTTGCCTCAGTTTTCCCAAATATTCTCTTATAGAACCATAGAATCATAGAATGGTAAGGTTGGAAGGGACCTCAAGGATCATCTGGTTCCAACCCCTGCCAGAGGCAGGGACACCTCCTACTAGAACAGCTCACTCAAGGCCTTGTCCAACCTGACCTTGAATTACCACCAGGGATGGAGCAGCCACAACCTCCCTGGGCAACCTGTGCCAGTGCCTCACCACCCTCACTGGCAAGAATTTCCTCTGAACATCCAGCCTAAATTCCCTCTCTGCCAGTTTAAACCCATTGCCCCTTGTCCTGGCATTGCAAGACTTTGTAAATAATCTCTCCCCAGCCTTCCTATATGCCCCTTTCAGATACTGGAAGGTTACTCTAAGGTGTTCTCAAAGCCTTCTCTTCTCCAGGCTGAAGAACCCCAACTCTCTCA
>VWZE01001555.1:0-25467 GCA_013396675.1 Eubucco bourcierii | reverse complement strand
CTTGTTGAATTTCATGAGGTTGGCCTGGGCCAACCTCTGCAGCCTGTCCAGGTCCCTCTGGATGGATCCCTGCCCTCTAGCAAGTCGACTGTGCCACACAGCTTGGTGTCATCTAAAAACTTGCTGAGGGTGCACTGATTCCTCTGTCCATGTCACTGACAAAGATGTCAAACAGTACAGGTCCCAGCACTGACCCCTGAGGAACGCCACTTGTCACTGGTCTCCAGGTGGACATTGTGCCCTTAATAACCACTCTCTGTCTGAGACCATCCAGCCAATTCCTTATCCAGCAGTGCTCCACCCATCAAGTCCATGTTTTTCCAGTTTGGTGACCAGGATGTCATGTGGGACAGAGTCAAATGCCTTACTCAGGTCTTATTGTTGTCTGATGCTGCCCAAAGAAAACATCCACCTTTCCTTCTCTCTTGAATCTCTCCCCATTGGAGCCCTTGTTGGTTTGGTAAGCTTTGCAATGGTCAGGTTCACTAAGTGATTCACCTACCTCTATGGACAACTTACCTCGGGCCTTTCTGAAAATTAAGACTTTTTTGCAGAAAACTTCTGGAGTTAGGCACTCAAGCAAACTTGTCATTTATGAGGTTGTTGGACTTATTGCCAAACAAGAGGTCATCTGTATCTTGTGCATACCCCTCTTGCGAGGACACTGTCTCTCAAACACATGCAGAAAACACCCTGGATTGTTGCTAGTGATAATATTCCTGCCCGCTCTTTTCCTACTTTCCACATCACTGGCACAATAATTTGCCCTTTTCCTTTCACTACCTCTCTTAGAAATACATGCTGTGGAGCGCATCACGTTCACCTGTAATATAAAGGAGACGGGATGTAGCTAATAAAGAACAAGGCAATTCAAACTTTTTTCCTGAGCCCTCAGGAGGAATACCCAGGTGTGCTGAAGAAGATATGCTTGGAAAAAAAGAAAAGAGCCATTCTGCAGTCAATCTAAAAGCACTAGGCCTCCTTTCATGAATTGATTTACCCACTGGGTGACATATTGGCAATTTTCTGTTACCTACCCAGTGATATGACTAAGTAGATGAAGCTTAAAGGCAGGTCAGATAAAAAGACTTTAATCTAACAAAGACAGCCTGAATTTCGCATGTCAAGGAAGATGATTTAGCAGGGAATAGCAGCTTAAATGCGATACTGAATCAAGGTGGAGAATCCATAATTAATGTTACGCTGCACAAATGTTTACTCCAAAACAGAATGACAAAAAGGGCAGGATTCGACGTTCTTATGAAAGGTTCCAATTCAGCAAAACACATCACTGCAGTCTTTATGTTAAACATAGACCTCAATCTGGACCCACATGACAAGGAATGCCTTTGAATTCATCTCTTTACAACCAGTGCAAAAAGGGTGAAAATCCGCCATGACAAGTTTTATAAGACACAGGCTGAGCGCTGCCATAATGTGATGAATACACCAGGCCAGTTAGACTTGGCAGAGATGCTGTTCAGAGAATTAATTAAAATTGTTTTCTCTGAGGAAGGAAAAGTTGTGGTTTGGGAAAGCTTGCACATATGCAAGTTACATGAGACTTGCTCAAGTGTTTTCAGGCCCATGGGGTGAAATGCCTAAAGGAGTGGCTGGTCCTTGAATAATGTATTTATCTTGCAGTTACGCTTCACTGTTTTCCTACCAGGGTTAGTTGAATTTCCTGAACAGCAGCCCAAAATGTAACCTCAAGTTACTAAACAACTCCAGGGGAAGAGGAAGTCCATATTCTGCTTCCCAAACTGTTTTATTTCTCCTTTCCATTCTCACTATTTCTTCTGTATCCTATAAAATTAGAAGTGTGAAGGTGATGTACACAACTGGGGTCTCTACCTGCAGCCTCTCAAACATGGAAGGACTGCTCAGCATTTTGCAGCAAGTACAGGATGAAGCCACTAGTGAAGACTCGTGGTTCAGGCTGAGCTGGATGTCTTTAAGATGTTTTGTTACTGTATGTCCACAAAACCCATTTTTTCCCCCCTTTTTTCCTAAGAGTTTGCTCTAGGTAAGGACTGAGAAATGTTTGGGTCTAAAAGGCTCTTCAACCTTTACTTTTCACCTCCTGCTACTCGTCCTCTTAGGCTACACAACTGTTGAGTCAGGGAACATCTCCCACTCCTTCTTGGCAATACCCTCAGCACAAGGTGACCTTCAGATTACCTCTGAATTAATAACCCTTTAAATTTGAAACAATCCAAGCTGAAGAGACTGCAGGTTTTGAGGTCAAGTACCCTGACCTGAAAACCTGCAAGCACCCACACTGCAGCTGGAGGCCCACTGAAGTTTGTTCTTCAGCTGTCCATTGTCAAAATAAAAAAAAAAACTGCAGAAGACCCTTGATTAATTATCCTCATTACTCAATATTTTAACTCACCTTGTCAGCCCTTCCCACTCTGCCTTACAGCATGAATAAAATTGCCAAAGTGCCTGGAGCTAATGGCAGTGGGGAAACCACACACAGACCAAAGTGCTGATGAGAGCAAAAAGCTGCTTCTTCATTTAGCCTCTCTGACTTCTAGAAATGCACACAAGCTCTGGCCAACCTCCACTATGTGGGTTAAAAATCAGATCCTTTGCACATACCTCCTATTTAAGAATTTTGCTTGTGCCTTTTGCTGGCAGAAATAAGACTCATCCCTACCACCTGAACAAAGAGGATTTGTTTGTAGCTTTTCTCCTCTCCATACTGTACAACTGGCTTCCAGTGGCTGAGAGTATTTACATGCGCTGTGCTGTAGAACCGTGAGCCACAGCTGGGATTTAGCATGAAACAAATCTTCGGGCTCTGTGAAGAGGCCTCTTGGATGGAGATCATGGATGTGAACGAGAAAGATATTGTCATTTGCAGGGGGAAGTGAATCACAGAACCACAGAATACTAGGTGTTTGGAACGGACCTCCAGATGTCATCAAGTGGAACCCTCTCTGCTAAAGCAGATTCACCTAGAGCAGGTTGCACTGGACCACATCTCGATGGAGTTTGAACATCTTCAAAGACAGAGACTCCACAGCCTCTCTAGGTAGCCTGTTCTAGTACTCTGCCAGGGGAAGGGGAAATGCTCTCTTTTTAGATCTAGATACCAGAATTCAAAATATAACTGTATCACTGAAGCTTAGGAATATGTGGTTTGAAGCTAACAGCCTCACTTGGCAGCTCTGGGCTTACATGTAAGTGCTTGAGATGATATCCTGGGTGGTTTTGGTAAATCTTTCAGTAGAAGTTAGCAGTTCCCCCACCTTCCCTTCCTCAAAACTTTGACATTTGCAAAATCAGCCTGAGTCTGTCTTCCAGCATGATGCAGTGCTCAGGCACTTGATTCATGAAGATGTGAACAATCATCACAGCAGGGCATGGATTCTCCAAGAAAACGTAGGGTGAATAATGGGATGTTAGATCTACTGTATTTGCTCTGAGTTAAATCATGGAGACACATCCTTAAGGATTTGAATTTGTAAGGTCTGTTTTTACCCACTGTCTGGTTTTGGGGTTTTTTGGTGGGTTTTTTTTGAGTAAAACTCTCTTTTTATATGTACGTATATATGTATTTATTTTATATTATTTATTGTATATTTATTTTTATTTATATATATATTTATACACACACACTCTTCATAGAGCAAACATTGAAAGATATTGTGGTTTGATAGGCTGAAGAGTGTCTTTCTGTATTGACCTTGACTAATAACGAAGGTCTTAGCCACTGATGTTTCACACAACAGCACTACCCTTAAAGATACACAATGGGTGGGCATGTGTGTGTGTGTGTGTGTGTGTGTGTAACATACGAAAAACAAACCTCCAAAGTTCTTGGCCTACAGCTTAGTTTTGTTTCAATTGCCACCAAGTTTGCCCTAAACCAGGAGGAAATTGAGGGGCTTGGAGATATTCTAATGACATTAAACTCAAACTCCATCTCATTCTGTAAGAATGTGACTCGGCTGGTTGGTTGCTGACTGTTCTTTCTAGGCTTATCACCCAATAAAACAATCAAATGCTTATGTTGCAACAAGCAAGAGCAAACTTATCTCTTGCCCATATCCCCGGATGAGATAGAATCACATACCTGTGTGTAAATGTACCTTCATAAATAGAGGACTGGACCCTTTCTACACAACTTTTTGTAGGGAATTTTAATTTTCTGTTGCATTTCAGTTTTATAGAATCATAGAATGGTAAGGTTGGAAGGGACCTCAAAGATCATCTAGTTCCAACCCCCTGACATAGGCAGGGACACCTCCCACTAGCACAGGTTACTCAAGGCCTCATCCAATCTGGCCTTGAACACCTCCAGGGAGGGAGCAGCCACAACCTCCCTGGGCAACCTGTTCCAGTGCCTCACCACTCCCATTGCAAAGAACTTCCTCCTAACATCCAGTCTAAATCTCCCCTCTGCCAGTTTAAACCCATTGCCCCTTATCTTGTCAGTTTTCCTAACTATCTGTCATTAAAAAGAAAAAAAATAAAAATAAAAAGAAACTCAACCTTACAAAACCCTTAAAACCTAAAATATTTCAGCTTTACCCAAAATACAATGATAAAATAATAAAATAAAATAAAATAAAATAAAATAAAATAGAATAGAATAGAATAGAATAGAATAGAATAGAATAAAACAGAACAGAATAGAATAGAAAAAAAGAAAAGAAAAGAAAAGAAAAGAAAAGAAAAGAAAAGAAAAGAAAAGAAAAGAAAAGAAAAGAAAAGAAAAGAAAAGAAAAGAAAAGAAAAGAAAAGAAAAGAAACGAAACGAAATGAAAAGAAAAGTTAAGTTGGAAGGGACCTCAAGGATCATCTAGTTCCAACCCACTGCCATAGGCAGGGACTTATCCATAAAATATTGGATAAGCACAAAGGGAGAAGGTAAGGAAGATATATGGCTTTATAGCAAATCTACTTGCCTGAAGGTCTAAGAATATTTTGCCAGCGAGCTCAACATTCAAAGCCAGGCAGCCAGATGATGCTTCGCAAGAGAGAACCTCCTGTGAACTCCTCACGTTTGTGAGGTAAGTCGGTGTTCACAAGGAAATACCCCACCACACCATTCGCTTTGATGTTTTCACTCTGCAGAAGGGAAGGGTGGTCTTTTTAAAGCATTCACAATAGAAAGAAAAGGGGAAAAGGAAGTTCTTTGAAGAGAGAACCTCTTCTCATTTTGGGGCTGACTATAAGCCACCCCTTTTCCTCTGTGCCTTGCACAAAAGGAGGTTTGCGAGCCCACTTCCCCCTCAACCAGACAGACATTTTGTGTGAGTACCATACCAAGAGGAGGTGGCTTTCCAACACACCGAACACAGAGAGGGGAAGGAACTGTATGGCTTCACACATCAACCATAAATCAAACCTCTTGAGAAACTTCTATGTAAAGTTTCAAGGTGCATGGGATCCGGTGGGTCTTCCTGTGTCTTCAGGATGAGCAGCAAGAGCACACATGCACTATATGTAAAGGTCTTAGCAAATCCTCCATTTTCTTATGTTCTTTCTTAAATCAGAGAGGAGTTAATATTTCAGAGCCAGGACAAAATCACGAAGGTGAAAACTCAGCTGGAGCTAAAACCATCTAAGGGCATAAAAACCAACAAATGATTTCACAAACATGATGTTGGAAATTCACAGGAAACATGCATTTGTTGATGCATGTAAGAGACAACCTTGTGGTATGGAAAGAGCTGAATTACTTCATAGCTTTTTGGCCACAGTCTTGACAGACCGAGCCTGGCCCCAGACCTCTGACTCACCAGAGATTATGCAAGGAGATGGATAGTGAGAGAGCAAGAAAAGAGGGAAAATATAAGATAGATGTATTCAAACAGATGGATCAGATGGCATTCATCTGAAGGTNCTGTACTAGTGGGAGGTGTCCCTGCCTATGGCAGGTGGTTGGAACTAGATGATTCTTGAGGTCCCTTCCAACCTTACCATTCTATTATTCTATGATTCTGTGATGCAGATGCTGGCAGATGTGATTGTAAGGTCCCATTATGGCAGTCAATATTTTCAAGGCAGTTAAGGACAACAAAACCTTGATGATGAAAAATGTAAATATATCTGTCTTCAAGCATGTGAAGACCATGGAACTGTAGATTGGTCAGCCTCACCTCGTGTCCTGGAAAAATCTGGGAGTACATCCTCTTATGTCTACTTGCAATCTACTGAAAGACAAGATGCAACAGTCTATACATGTTTGTCTATGGCAAATCATAGTTAACCAACATATTTACTTCCTGTAATTAAGTGACTGGCTGTAAAGACAAACGAAGAGCAGAAGATAGTATATAGAGCAGCAGACGGTATATGTATTCAATTAAATAATGATTTTGTCTGCCACAGCTTTATCATTAGGAAGATGAAGAAGGAATAACTGCTAAACAATTTGAAAATTGGCCTGATACTGGGCTGAAGTGGTTGTCATTAGTGACACAAGAGTCCTTTTAGCAACTGGTAAAAAGTGTACTACAACCAACTGAACAGTAAAAGCTTCAAGCCACGCAGATATTTTAGAAACTTAAAGCTTTGGGCAGCAAAGATCTCAGAAAGCACAGATTTGATAGTATAAATTTCTGTACTTGTGGTGAAATAATCCCATGGACCATAGAAGGCAGGAGACAGACTGAATAACAACCCAGCTCCTAAATGGATACCAAACTGAATGAGAGACCACAAGAAGTATAAGTAACTTCTTGCTGAATTACCTTAGATGGAGTGTGACCATCAGGTTATGGAAATTACTATCACCCTCTATGCAGCAGATCATAAGATACTGCGTTCAATTGTAGGTCCTACAGTGCAAGAGAAACTGAACAGGTCTCACCAAAAAGATAGCAAAGCATTTAGGTGTCCTTATTACCTAACCTACTAGGAGAGGTTGAAGGAGACTGGTTCATCTAGCCTTGCAAAGACAAAGTTAATAGTTAATCTATTTGTTGATCAGTTTGCAAATGCATCATGGAAAGTTACAGAGAGCCAACTCTTTCTTGTTAGTTGTAGATGTAGATGTTGAAGCAAGGCATCATGGCAACAGATTCTGACTTGGAAGACCCAAGCTAGTCATTCAGAAGAGCTGCTTGTCTAGGAAGGCAGCCCCATGTTAACCAAAGTCACCCAAAGAGGCTGTGGAAACTCCGTCTAGATAAGTGAGTGTTTGAACTGCTTTGATGTTGCACGCCTTCTTCAAGCTGGAGGCTGGAATGCAGACATCCAGACATCCTCTTAAATCAGTACTTCTGTGATTCCTGCTGGAGTTCACAAAACCCCATTGCCACCAGACAATTCAGATCACTTTACGTTGCTAGGCAAGAAAATTAGGCAAACCCTACACAGACCTACTCATTTGAGCAGCTTCTCTCTGAGAGAATTTTGGGGTTTACCACAGTCAAGATCATTTCTTGCATTTGTTAATCAGTCCAACCAATGACATTTAAAAGCACGTCCAACTGACTAGACGTGGCTTCTGCGGCTAGAGATTTGGCCAAGAGAGTAGGAGATGAGCCTGCCAACAACCTCATGTGTGGACTTTTTTTCATAAAGTTTTATGTTCATAGCAGAAACTGGGATGCTCTGAGTGTCTAGACAGTGCCTCCACTATGCTTGTAGCATCCATGGTAGTTTGTCTCATCATGAGGAAGAGAAAGGAGGTGGGGGAAAGAAAGAGAATTTGTGCAGATGAAAATGCGTCCAAGTCAACACTGATTAATTTTGAAAGCAGGCAGATACTCGTGGGCGGTTCATAGCAAAAAGCTTGTTGAATATTATGTGCCTCTGCACACAAGGAGAGTAAGGAACTTTCAGGCCATTCACTCAGAACATTCACTAGTTCTATAAGCCACTAAATACATGACCTGGTCCATGTCTGTCCTGACAAAAGTCCACCTGATGTTTCCATGAGCAGCATTCAGCCCTATGGCCAGAATAACGAGCAGCTAAACATTCAGCAGGCAGACAATAATTGATCTGGAAGAATGACTAGTCAACAACTGACATCCTTAGCTCCCACCCACCATCTTAAAAGGTTTATAGACCTCCAGAAATAGTGGAAGGAGAAGCTTTGACAAAACACAAAGGCCCAAGTGGAGGAACAATACTGTACTTTGCCTCTGGTTGTGGCTATGTTGATCATTGACATCACACAAATTAGATGTCTGTTTATAACTGCCTTCTAAAAACATACCTAGAACAACAGATGAGTTATTTTTCTTTTTTCTTCCACTTTTTTTTTTTTTTTTTACTGCAACACATACCAAGATACATCAGTCTTTATAGTAGAGCAAAATATGCAAATAGAAGACATCTTAGCTGTGATATTGCTCACTATAAAATAAAGACTGCAGGAAGATGTCAAAATAAGTAAGTCACTGCATGTAGACTTAGAAAAGTTCTCCAACTCTTCTCTCCTTTTTTCCATCATTGACCTGGATTTTTTATTTTTTATTCAAAATTTAAAAATAATAACAATTGGGTAAGCAAATTGCTGATATTGCTTTGTTTTGCACCAAAAAAAAAATATCATTGAACAGGTTGTCTTCAGAGAATACAATACCAAATTATGACACCAACAAAGTAAGATATTGCCAGACAAAGGAAACACCTATTTATAATTCAGTTAATGTTTGGCAAATTCATACTTCTCTGCTACTAATTGATTTTCCGTATTTCCAGCCAGAGCAGAAGACTATGTAGTCACCCAGGACAACAGTCCACAAAGCATTAAAGAGTCATTCAGTTAAACACTTGTCTCACCCTGGCTGCTACGTTTACCACCAGTAATAGAGGCTGAGTTTGAATCCAAGGAGAAGAAGCGCAGGGAGCACAGAATCACAGAATGTCAGGGGCTGGGAGGGACCTTGAAAGATCATCCAGCCCAACTCCCCTGCCAGAGCAGGATCACCTATACCCAGATCACACAGGAGCACATCCAGGCAGGTTTTGAGTATCTCCAGAGAGGAAGACTCCACAACCCCTCTGGGCGGCCTGTTCCAGTGTTCTGTCACCCCCACAGGGAAAAATTTCCCCCTCATGTTTAAATGGAATTTCTTATGCCTCAGCTTCCACCCATTTCCCCTTGTCCTGTCGTTGGGCATCACTGAGCAGAGCCTGGCTTCATCCTCCCGGCACTCACCCTTTACATATCTATAAACATCGATGAGGTCACCTCTCAGTCTCCTCTTCTCCAAGCTAAAGAGCCCCATCTCCCTCAGGCTCTCCTTGTAAGGAAGATATTCCATTCCCTTAATCATCCTTGTGGCTCAGTGCTGGACTCTCTCACAAAGCTCTGTGTCCTTGAACTGGCAGGCATTGCCAGTATGGAAGCTACAGGACTGGCCAGCGGTCTTTTGGATCCTTGTGTGATCGCAAGTGTGCTACTGGGACCCAGCCAACTCCCAAGGGACCAGAATGTGTCAGCAAGTAGGTGATGTGATTTATGCAAGCGTGCAGCCACCTGTATGTGCTCTCACACAAAATACACACACACACATCTAGGAAGTGTCTCTCCAGTGGGAGAAAGGACATGACTGTACTAGAAGGAAACCACCTGCATCAGGTAATGGCTTCATGCTATTTACTTGGCCTCCCCAGAGCAACAGCAAAAAGAAAACAGTGGGTTTAAGGTCTTTGGGACACATTGTATTTCCTGGTCTTTTCCTAGTTCAAGCAGCAGTTGAGAAATAAGTGAAGGATTAATGCACCAATAAAAGTATTTTACCTGTAGTTTAGTCCATATTCTCAGACTACTTACACAAGAGTCACTCCATAGTGGAAAATCACTGGTGATCCGGTCCATCAGATGTTTTGCATCAATTCTGTTGGAAAGGTTAATATTCCAAGGCTGACATAACAACAACAACAACAAAAAAGGTGATGGGGTGTAATGACTGACTGGATTTAAGTCAACCCCAAAATATTTCCTATGAGGTTTTTGGTGAAATTAGAAATAAAAATTATCTCACTCAAAAGCAAAGAAAATATTTTAGGTCCTTTTCAAGGTTTTGGGGTTTTTTTTTTTTTTTCCCCCTAAAATCCCAGTGGCAGAAATTTCAAAACAGATGTTTTTGGAAACAATTTTTGTTTTCAATTACCTTTTTTTTTTTTTTTCTAAGTTTGCATTTGTGAGGAGGATCCTTTTTTCATATTGATTCATTTTTTGTTTGGTTGATTTTTGTTGACAGGGATCTTTGAATTTTGAAGGGGTGCTTTTGCCTTCAGAAATAAAAATACTGATTGCAGAGTTTAGTCAGAAAGATCCTCACCTGTATGAATTTAGTAATACACAGAGAAAATTCATCTCCTGATCTCCAAGAAATAATTATACATTTCCTGTAGATTGATTCACAGTTTTTTAACTAAACAGTTAATGGATTTGAACACTAATGGGAATGACTTGTTATGAGTGCTAGAACTTTGCAAAGGGAAATAATTCTCTGTAAAGAAAGTTTTAATGTTACATTTTAATTTAGAGTAAACTTTTCATTTTTACTTTATTCTGATAAGTTGTTAACAAATTCTTGGACAGCTAGAGCTCAGAGACGTGGAAGCTCAGGGAAGAAGTGAGTAATGGTGTTTTGGTCTCTTTCTGTCTCCCCACCCAGCAGGAAACATCAAAACATTTTGACCAAAACGTTTTAACATTTTCAGGTTCCTGATTCCCTTCTGGTAGTGATCCTGATGTGCTTCAGAGGACCTGGTCTCCTGCAGGCCACAGTGTCTTGAAAATCTACTTTCCAGGGGAAATCTAGTCATTAGAGTTTAATTGTGCTCTCCTTGGAGTTTACCTGAATCAAAACTGATCCATCTCAGTAACATGTTTGGGTTAGTATGAATCTGCTTTTTGAACTGGGAAAACAAACAAACATTCCACTGTGGAGTTTTCGGTCAACTTTAGTTGAAACCAAGCTTAAAATACATTGTTGTGTCTTTCTACCTGGAAAATCTGGCAGATTTTAGTGGAACACATGGCACATATCAGTTTGTATTTCCAAAAGTAGTTGGCAATCCTGGTCTAGATAAACACTTGGACTAGATTAAAATATTACAAAAACTGGCTGGAAATAAGAACTAGAGAATTGAAAACAGGAGGAAAAATCTGAAAATAAGGAGTTACTTGTTAAAAGATGTATTTCTTCTGCATGCAGCCTTAACTCTACAGTCTCCCAATGACAAGCCAGTTGATCAATAACACAAAGTTAGTACTGATCTTTTACTGAAGCTACTCAACACCTGAACACTAGTTCATAAGAAAACAGAACCTGTGATCCTTAGAGCCACAGAAACTTTCAGGTAGTTATTTTTGGACGCTCAACTGCAAATACCCTGAAGGAACTGTATTTCCTGAGAAGGTGCTCAGCATTTAAGAAAATGAGATGCCTTTGAGATGTTGAAGACTTGGTTTTACCCTTTCCACTCTGAACCATAGTTTCAAAATGCATGGAAAAGTTTAAACCAGTTAACGTGAGATGGTGGTAACTGGATATGACTGAAATGTTGGGAAGAGTACCTAAAGCTGCATGAAACTTGCTAAGCTTCTTTCTTTCTCACTCCAGACTCTTAACTGGCTTGATCACATCTGAAATGTGTTAACCCTTAAGGCCAGTTTTAGCAGCAGTCTGGATCACCACTGATACAGTGCCTCATTTGTGGGTTTGCAGATCAAGACATGAGACCTCATGGCTGTTTGGCAATTTTGCTTTGCTTTTTGAATGGAGCTTTGCTTTTTGGTGGACCAGAAGGTCAGCCTGACAAGGGGTCCAAGATTTCGCTCCACATAACATCTCTCCGTCTGTGACTACCAGCACCTTTGGGTTTGCTAAACAAAATCCTCTCCCAATTCAGTTTATTCCAGTCCTTAGCAGTCACCATTATTACAAAGGAATGTCAGAAATGCTACTTGGAGAAAACTGGTGTTTATAACAATGCAAGTATTCACCAAAGCATCAGACAGTGGAAGACGTGGGGATGATAATTTCTGCTTTGCAACTGCCAGGTGCAAACCTATCCAGGCCATGCCATTTTGAAAACTCTGTCTCATTCCACCTCTCTTACCAAGATTTATGACAATTAGCTGCTGAATTCTTAATTAGCAAGTGGTAACAGATCAGCAGATATATCCAGTTCTGGTGACACCTCTGACAGATCGACGTGTACTCTCCAAATCCCTGCAAGGCTTCATGTTTTCCCTGTGACCACTCTCAAACAGAGTTTTGGCAAGGCTGTCTCAGCAGGCAGGAGAGGGAGGGCTGGGGAAGAACAAGTTCTCACAAGCATGACAGACCCATGCATAACCATTTGGCTTTGCAATTAAAAACATGTTCTGTCTTCCTCTGCGTCACCAAGGAGAGTGTACAAGTAATAGTTGTTCTGCAAAATGCCTTGAATTCAAACAGACCAGGAGTTTTGGGTTTCTGCATGTGCTCAAAGCAAGAGGAGCTTTCTTTCCTTTCCCAAAGAAACAGTTCAAAAACTTTTCTGGAGAGGAAAGAGGAGAGGGAGGTGGGAGGAAGAAGAGTTGCAGTTATATTTGTACATGGCTTTCTGTTTACATACCTTGCAGTGTGCATAGGGGTCAAGGTGAGAAGGAGAAGCCCCATCTAGCCTATCCCAAATCAAAGAATTTACCATTTTAAACTGGATCCAAAGTTCTCCTTCTGTGTTAACTTCACATATCCACCTCAGGGATGTGTCAACCCTGCATGGGTGTAATGGAGATCTTCAATCTTCTGCAAATATTTAGTGGTAACTAGGGGAAATAGAGCAAAACTAGTGGGTGGATTCAGATTGGATGTGAAAAATCTATTCACCATGAGGGTGGTGGGACACTGCATGGGGTTAGGGGGTAGGGGTGTGTGGAGTTGGAACTGGGTGATCTTTGATATGCCTTCCAACCCTGAAAATTCTGTGGTGGGTGATTCTGTATCTTTACCCTTTCTAGACAAAGTCTCCCAGTTCCTGAACCAGCTGCTTTCCAACCTCACTTCTTATTCAGGTTTCTACACACCTTGTATCTCAGTGCATCCCATATCAGCAGATATATGTTTCTCATTTACAACTACAGCTTTAACTAAGCAGTTTTAAATTTTGAACCCTGATGAGTACAACATTTAAGACCACCACAGCACTGTATTTGTTCAGTGCACCACTAGGGAAAAAATAGATATGAAGGCAAGGGTTAGATTAGGTCTTGTGTACAAGGTTACTCAGGGAGTGAATGGGTGAGCCCATTTCACCTGAATTCCAGCCAGGTTGGCTTTCATGCCTGACTGATAAGAACTGCATTCATATCATCATCAGTGAAGGTGTAACAGAAACAACACAGCTGTTTATTGAATTGATTGTACTGGAAGCCTAATTTGCCCTATTTGCAACTCAATATGCCATTCTCAACGGTGAAATGAATGATTTGCAATCTGAATTCAGCCCTGTGTTCCTTCTTTTAATGACACTTTTTGTTTTGTTGGAATTTTGTTTGTTTGTTTGTTTGTTTCATTCACAAGCATATCTGTTACAAGATGACAGCTATAATCAAGCTCTTCCATAAAAGGCAGATGTACTTAAGAGATCTCTTCTGGTGGTAAACTAGTGATTCAAGTACTTGGTAAAATGCATCTGTGGCTGCAAGGGAGCCTGTTAAGAGACCATCAAAGCTTGTTGATTTTTCAGTTGGAGGGGATGTATTTTGTGTTACCTTAGATGCTAGAGAAAGAGAGGTTGGGAAATTGTCAAATAATGACTTAATTTTTTTTTTTTTTGTCAGACAAAAATCTCTGTCTGATAGTGGTCGTAGCTCTACTGCTTGACAGGCTGCCTTGTGGGAGCTAAGTGAAGAATCCTAACTCATTTTTCCGTTCCGGAACTTGCCCACCATGTTTTGCCTATGTAGATAATTAAATAGAACAGATAGAAAAATGCCACAAGAAAAGAGAAATTAAAAGCATACCCTTTCATCAAGTGGAAAACAAAATCTTTTTTTTTTTATTTGTTTTTGTTTCATTTTCTGCTACTGTAAACCATATAAGGCCTAGATAGTCTTCCATTATGGCCTCACATTTTACATCTAACAGGGACAGAACCAATTTGTAGTCCCAATGCCAAATGGCACATAACTCTCTTTCTCCTCTCTGTAAAAGATATTTCTTGAAGAATACAGTCTAAAAACTAAGTCAGACAATTTGGTAACAGTTTGGCAGTGAGGACAATCAACAGGCAGTGTTTGATTTGAGTGTGTAAGCTTCATTTATTTAGAAGTACAAAGGTAACCTATGTGTCTGCCCCCCAAAAAACTGCACATGCTTTTTGATCCTACCTTATGCCTCCAGGAGGCTGTGAATATACACAGTGACCACTGTCTTCACCCAAAGTCAGTGTGAGTCTAGATGAAGACCTGCAGAGGGATGCATTTGTTTGCAAAGCAAGCTGGTCCCTTCTTAATGTCTTTGGACTCCTTGACCCTACTGCATTCACTGATCACTTTGAAAATTCTGGGTCACCATCACTACTCTTTATGTATGGAAAAAAATAAAAGGTGCCTCAATCCATTTGCAAATCTAGGACTCAAGAGCCCAGCTTAACCTGTTCCGTTTGACAGTCTTAGCCTTGCTTCTGGTTAGAGAATAATCTGGAAAAAAAAGAAAACAGAAATATTTCATGGCTCTTTATAAGTAATAGGTGAAAAATACAGATTTCTAGAGCAGCATGTAATTCAGAAATACACTGGCAGGGAGACCTCTTTGTGGTCCAAAGCTGCTTACAACATGCCTGTTGCAAGCTCTAACTTTATCTACTGGTGGAGCTTTCCATCTCCTTATTTGCTTTTATACATATTTATTGCCTAACAATACTCAAACCTGAACAAAACAGAACAAAAACCTAAAGTATGGTTCTCCTCTTTTGCAAAGAATTTTACTTTGCAGAAACAACCACTGGTTTGTTTAAGGAATTGTTTGTGAGATGACTAGATTAGATTAATTAGCTAATGTTTGTAAAGTACTTTGAAGATTAAGAACACTATATAAGTGTTAAGTATTATTGTTATTATAATAGATAGAGAAGGTAGATAGCTAGATAGGTAAAGAGATACAGCAGTCAGATAACAATAATTATAATACTTAGCATTTCTATAAGGCTTTACATCTTTTGAGTGTTTTACAAACATTAACTAATTAATAGAGTTAAGCAGACAGATAGTAGATAAAATAGTAGGTAGATTGATAGATAGGAACAAATTTTGCCTTTGGATATATGAATAGCAAAGTCAATAGATGTTGCATCCCATTGATGAGGGCAAAATCTGGTCCATAGACAACTTTAAAGGCAAATAAGCCTTTTTTTTTTTTTTCCAAGAGTTGGGTTGGGTTTTTTTCCCACCAACAGTTTGTGTTCCCAATGAGTAGATTCGCTGTGGGAACGGAAAGCATTCTGAAATGTTGAAATGAGTGTATCAAACATGTCAAACTTTACAGTGACATATTACGGAATCAAAGAACGTTGCTAAGATTAGTCACATCACAGTGTCAGTGACTCAGCTTTGCAACATCCAAAATGATGCATCATGTCTTTGGGAAGCGCCTTCAAGTTGCTGGATGAAGCAGGTTTATCAATGTGCTCATCCTTCAGGTCTTCCTGAAAATGTAGAAGGCAGACATACTGACTCCATTAAAAAGGGGGAATAGAGTCAGATGCAAGTATATCTTATTTTCATGAAATGAAGAAATATATAAAGACACAGAGGGATATGTGAAACTAACTTCTGCTGTTTGAAATGAGGTTCATGTCCTGTATGCCTTTGAGATCCAGCTGCCCACAGTCCAGTGGTTTTAAAGTCTCTAGTAACTTTGCAATACAAAAGAAAGAAGATGAGACCTCAGCTAAGTATGAGCAGGCCTACTCTTAAATACAGTTGCACCAGTATTTCTGCATTTGATTCCTGAGCCTGGGCAATGTATCAGTGTTGCCTCTGCATTTGGGATTGCATCACCACAGAGTGCTGCTCTCCACTACCAGGTTGGAATTCTCAGCGCTACTCTGAATTGTGTCCTATGGATACAACCAAAGTTTTCCCTCCTAGAAGCTTTTCTGCTACTAGGTTTATCTCAAGTCTTCAGAGTGATCAGAACCATGGATCACAACTAAATCTTGAAAAGATAGTAAAATTCAGGAGCAGGAGCCATCTCAACTGTTTACAGCCTACCTACCTCTGGACAAGACACTCCAGCATGCCTTAACAGTCAAATAAAGCAAAAAGCACTTAAGAGTTAAATTTTCTCTGCTTTGTATTTATGTCTATGTTGAGATGAGGTGAACTATCTCCTAAAAAGTCTCATTTCTCTCCATTGACTGTCAGTGAAGCCCAGAGGAATAGTTCAGATGAGGCCAACTCTGTTGTAGATTTCAGAAGCCAACCAAAATGCTCTATCACTCTCACTTCTCAACAGAACAGGGGAAGAAAATATGATTAAAAGTTCATGGATCAAGATAAGGAGAGAGACATCACTTACCAATTATAGTCATGGGGAAAACAGATTCAGCTTATGGAAATTATTTTAATTTATTGCCAATTAATCAGGGTAGGTTAATGAGAAATAAGAATAAAACTAAAAATGTCTCCCCACCATCTTCCCAAGATTAACTTCATTCCCACAATTCTTTTACATCCACTCCCAAAGTGGCACAGAGGGATAGGGAGTGGAAGTTGTGATCATTTCACAGCTCTTCCTCCTCACTCTACCTCTGCTCCAATGTGAGGTCCCTCCCACGAGGTACTGTCTTTCACAAACTTCTGCGGTGCAAGTCCACCTCATGGACTGCAGCTCTTCACAAACTGCTCCAGTATGGGTCCTTTTCACAAGTTGTGATCACTCAGAAATGAACTACTCCAGCATGGTTCCCCCAAAAATTCACAGATCCTGCTGGAAAACATTCTTGCGCATGGACTCCTCTTCAGAGTCTGCAATTCCTGCCAGGGCTCTGCTCCAGCATGGGTTCTCCACAGGTTACAGATTCCATCAGGGCAAATTAACTCTCATGGAGTCCTTGCTGGGCTGAAATCTGCTCCACCATGCCCTCCAAGGGCTGCAAGGAGACAATTTTTGTCACCATAGTCCTTGCTGCAAGCTGCAAGAGAAATGTCTGTGTTGACTGCTGGAACATCTCCCGCTGTGTCTTTACNGAGTTCCTCTGCTGCAGTTAATAAAGCATTTCAAAGTGAGTACTTCCCCTCTGGAAGACATCTGAATCTCAATACACATCTCTTTTTTTTTTTTTTTTTTTTCCTTTCAGCTACTGTGCAATACATTTTACTTTTTCTTAAATATGTTATCACAGAGATGTAACCAATGTCACTACTGGCTCAGCCTTGGTCAGTTGTGGGTCTATTATAGAATCATAGAATCATAGAATGGTAAGGTTGGAAGGGACCTCAAGGATCATCTAGTTCCAACCACCTGCCATAGCCAGGGACACCTCCCACTAGTACAGGTTACTCAAGGCCCCATCCAATCTGGCCTTGAACACATCCAGGGAGGGAGCAGCCACAACCTCCCTGGGCAACCTGTGCCAGTGCCTCACCGCCCTTACTGTAAAGAACTTCCTCCTAACATCCAGTCTAAATCTCCCCTCTGCCAGTTTAAACCCATAGCCCCTTGTCCTGTCATTGCAGGACCTTGTAAATAATCCTTCCCCAGCCTTCCTGTAGGCCCCCTTCAGATACTGGAAGGCTACTATCAGGTCCCCTTGAAGCCTTCTCTTCTCCAGGCTGCAGAGCCCCAACTCTCTCAGCCTGTCCTCATAGCAGAGTTACTTGCAGCCCTCTAATCATCTTTGTGGCCCTCCTCTGGACCCGCTCCAACACTTCCATGTCCTTCCTGTGCTGAGGGTTCCAGAATTGCACACAGTACTCCAGGTGGGGTCTGACGAGAGCAGAACCAGCTGGAACTGACTGTGCAACATAGTAGCAGCATCCAGTGTCCCCTACTACCAAAACCTTTATATACAAGCCAAATAAATTCATAACAAATGTTCCACTTGCTACTTTGTCTGCAAGGTCTGGCTAGTGGGTTGTTCCAAACTCATCTGTCCCATCAATTTCACTAGGAGTGCTAATAAGGAGGTTTTTTCAGAAATTGGTAGGAAGTTGGCCAAAAACGTGAGTCCAGAATGCTGGTCTTCACTGCTTATACAATGAGATAACTACACTTTTATATACCTGCTCTTCTCTGGTGTGTGCGAGACACAAGACAGGCCAGAAAGACATAAGACCAAGAATACTGGTGGGAGGTGTCCCTGCCTATGGTGGGGAGGGTTGGAACTGGATGATCCTTCAGGCCCCTTCCAACCTTACCATTCTATGATTCTATGATAATACACCTGCTGTGCCTCTTCCTCCCTTTGAAAACTCCCATAGAATGAAACTAGCAAAAAAAGTAAGTTTCCCTTCAGTAGCATAATCTGTTAGTGATGGGAAAGTTCCTACTACGAAGCAAATGGAGACTATAAACCATCTGACTCAGTCCAAAAAGGCAACATTCAAATATTGTACATAATAAACATTCTACAGAACAAATATATCATTCATCAACACAACAACCCTTTGATCACCTAAAGAGGCATGAAAGAAATTAAGCAGGCAAGCAAGAGCAAGAAGCAGTGTCAGTGTTATCCCTTTTTACCAGGGATGGACAGTACACACCTTGGAAATTACAAACTACAGCTTTCTTCTCAAGGAACTTGAACTCAGTCTCAAGTTATGGGTGAATATTCACAGCACAATGTTTCAAGACAGACCTGTCTGAAGTTCTCTTGTTGAAGCAGTTTTATTTGTATACTGTACTTCACTATTTCCTGGGTCATGGGGAGAATGACTTTCTAGTGCATTCAACTGGAAAGGGAAGTCCTCAATTCCTGTGCCTGTTTCTATTAATGTTTCTGTATTTTTCATTTAAGTATTCATTGATGTGGATAATGGAAACCAGGCCTCTGTTCCCAAATGAAAGACTATGCCATGAAGATATATATAGTCATTTGCATAGGTTTACCATCTTCCTGTTCCCATGAATATTTAATTAACCTATGCAAAATGTAATAGTTTTAATATGAGGAACTGAGAAAGCCCTACCCTAGAATATTCTTTCGCGTAGTGGTTAGGGCGGTCAGGGAAGTGGAGAGACAAGTTCAAATCCCCTTAAGCAGAAGAGGGAATTGAACCTGGATCTTCCAGAGCTTGGTGGGTATTCTCAACACAATGTTACTGGTGAGAAAAATAGAGCATCTCTGCTTCCTTTTCCTGCCTGAGCCAAAAACACTTATCATGCTGAAAGATCACCACAGAGCATGACTGATACCATCTTTATTAGCAAACAGATGATTTTGCGATGAACTCTGAAAGAAATTAAGTAGATTATGTGACAAGAAAATGGCTTACCACAAGGGAGCATACTCACACCTGTATTATTTGTGATCTGCACAAATGATCTAACAACATTTAGTGACAGAAATAAAAAAAAAAAAAATGTAATCCTTGAACCCATGACAGATTGTTAAAATTCAGTTCTCCAATTCAAGGACCTGGGCAAAAGGAAAACCATGTCAACACCAACACTCTACCAGAGAATATCAGGTGAAGAATTAGTGGAATGCGGTACTATCAAGTCTCCTCTGCAAGGTTCAAGGCTTGGAAAACCCAACAGAATCATCTCAAAGGAGATGTGACTCAGAGACCAGAATGCTTGGATATCGGAATACTTGTTTTTCCTCAGGGCACAGATACAAAAGACAAAGAATGAGGTTAACCTATAGTATAAATTACTGAAGAAACATGTGAATTCCAAACTGAAGGTCAGCTCTACAATACTGTAAACCACAGCACTTGCATTCTGTTATCTGGCAGATAAATATTTATGTCACACTGATATATCGGTAGCTATGAAGAGATTAGGTATGCTGGTGAATTAAGGTGGTTGATATTTTTGTTTCATGCGTGCCTTAGGCCACCTGAGGGAAGTAATCTGTATCTACTAGCTGGGATCATCTAACAGGAGAACAGATGAAAGAAAGAAAGAAAAAAAAAAACCAAGCAACTCAACAAGAAGAAAAGAGAGGAAGCAAGAAACAAGCTTTGAAGTGTGCTATTAAACATCCAAAATCACTGACTTGGTAAGACCAAATCAGTAGTATGTGTGTTCTCAAGCCCAGTAAATTTCAGATAGATCTAGTTGACAAATTTTCATTTCCTACTAGTTACTAATAAATTTTTTCCTACATTATTTTACACCTTTTTTTTTTTAAATTTAAACTCACTCTGACAGTTATAGACTTTTTTTTTAATATATAATTTTCTTTGAAAATGTTGTTTATCCACAGAAGTCTCTACTTATTCAATCCTCTGTGTAGAATCATAGAATCATAGAATGGTAAGGTTGGAAGGGATCTCAAGGATCATCTAGTTCCACCGCCCTGCATTGGCAGGGACAACTCCCACTAGGACAGGTCACTCAAGACCTCATCCAATCTGACCTTGAACCCCTCCGGGGAGGGAGCAGCCACAACCTCCCTGGGCAACCTGTACCAGTGTCTCACCACCCTCACTGCAAAGAACTTCTTCCTAATATCCAGTCTAAATCTCCCCTCTGCCAGTTTAAACCCATGGTCCCTTGTCCTGTTGTTGCAAGACCTTGACAATAGTCCCTCCCCAGCCTTCCTGTAGGCCCCCTTCAGATCTAAGGATACTATCAGGTCTCCTTGAAGCTTTCTCTTCTCCAGACTGCAGAGCCCCAACTCTCTCAGCCTGCCGTCATAGGAGAGCTGCTCCAGCCCTCTGAGCATCTTTGTGGCATCCTCTGGACCCGCTCNGCACTTGGGATTGTGCCTACCCAGGTGCAGGACCTTACACTTGGCCTTATTGAATTTCATGAAGTTGGCCTGGACCCACCTCTCCAGCCTGTCCAGGTCCCTCTGGATGGATCCCTGCCCTCTACCAAGTCGACTGTGCCACACAGCTTGGTGTCATCTGCAAATTTGCTTAGGGTTCATACTTGCTTGATATCTATGTGGTATCAAAGCACAGACCTCTCAGATATCTCTTCGTATTCAAGTTCAAGTTCCGGAGATCCTAGGCAAGAATATCTTCATGTCCAGTCATAATGTAACACAGAATGACTAACAGAACTATGGGGGGGGGGGGGAAAAAAAGAAAAAAAACACCCAAATCTCTACCAGCAAAACAATCCATTTCAATTCCAGTGTAAACTTTACCGAGGTATTTTGTAACAGGCATTTTTGGAGTGCAAGAACAGACTTGCACAAAAGTAAACCTTGTCTTGTTTAGATTATGAGCTCTCTGGGGCAATGACTCTTTCTTCGGATGTGTGTATCCATTTCACAGCACCAGTCCTGCCATAATAATGGTAATAGTAATAGTAAACAACAGAAGTAATAATAAGAGAAATAATAATAAATTCATCCAGGATGCTGCATAGCAGAGCTGAAGGGCAACAGATGTGTTAGGGAAATAATATAATACGTCAAATCCTATGCAGTGTGCACATGAGTGTGTGATATCAAAGACACTACCTATGAAATTAATTTGCCAGTGACACTGGCTTGCCTACCATCCCTGGGCGTTGTGAGAATTAATTAATGCTTGCAAATCGCCTTGAGAACTTCAGAGGAAAGATGTTTTATGTATGCAAAGCCCTGTTGCCGTTCCCTGGTATCTGCTGCACACCTGTGCCCATTGCATCATGTGCCGCCTCTGTCTGGTCGCAGAGTGCTTGCTGTGTACATATGGCCTCAGCATGATTGATGGTTGGATTTGGGTGCTGACACTGGAAGCTCTCCCCTGTCAGAGGAGAGCTTGCCCACACACGTCTGTGCACCATCAGCCTCTTTCCTCCGGCGCAGTTGTTGGGTTTCCCAAAACAATGATTACCTTTCCCCAGAAACAACCCTTCCTTCTGACACCTTTCCAAGTCGGTGTCTTGTAGCATGAGGGCTCCTTTATAGGGGTCTGTTCCCCACCTCCCAGGCTCTTGTGAAACGTCATTCCTTCTTGTTTGTAAAACATGTCATGAGGTCAACATGAAAGTGCAATGGAATAGTAGTGCACCTTTTTTTTTTTTTTTTTTTTTATGATCACTGTTAGCAAATAATTACAGCTGGGCAAGATGTCCAGCTTGTACCACAAAGGTGCTCAAAGAAGGACAGCAGAGCTGGAGGCATTAGCAAGAAGAGCAAGGTGAGGATTCTCCATCTTCAAAGTGACCAGCTCTAATCTCCAAGCACCTAAGCACGCCTGGAGGCCATGGCAGCTGCTCTGAAGGGAGCTGCAGGTGCATTATACCTACAGATCCACTGCTGAGGAGACTCTGAGTTACCAAATTCTTCTTACATTGGAATGAGTTCCACTTACAGCAAATAATTATTTACAGTGATGCTTTTATTTAATACATTGTTTTAAAACATTGGTGTCATTTGTTTGGGAGGGGATTTTTTTATGTATATATTTAGGTTCAATTTCAAGGTCATCCTTGACATCCCTGTCATAGTAGACTAGCCATACTTACACCTGCCTCAAAGGAAGTTGTGGAGCTCTCTGTATCCCAATACTGCTCCTTCCTCATGACTATAGAGGTACTACAGCTCTGTAGGTGCTGGAGAAGAGAACCCTTCTGTTGTCAGGTGATTTTAGACAGCAAACATTGGGGGTCATCTGCTTTGTCCTGTGGCAGCTTTACTCATAGATATACATCAGTGCATGCAGGGGAGGGAAAAAGCAGCAGGAAAGCATGTTAGAAAGAGTCAAGGATCCTTTCATTTTCCACCAGCCCCCTTCCTAAACTTGAGTAAAGAATAGTGGACTCACTCCATAAACAAACCTACAGCCTTCCTTAGCACTGTAAAGAGTGAATCTCAGAATGCATCCTCACTGAATCCGAAGCATGAAGGGATGCAGTATTTTGACCTTAGTCCTGGGTTTGTTCATGGAACACTGTCTGTAAGATCAAAGGCAATATTAGGACATTTTTCAAATTATGAAGAATTCCACTAGACTATAATCACAGAGAATGACACAGAACATTTAGGGTTGGAAGGGACCTTGAAAGATCATCTAGTCCAACCTCCTTGACAATCTTTAATTATGTTACACACAAATTTTTCTTAGCCCACAACAACAGAGAAACTATGTATTTGACCAAAGCATTCATGCACATGTAATTTTCTCATAAGTTTATTTGTAATAATCAAGGTCACACTGGTGAGAGAACTGATCAGTGTTGGTGAGGGAATTGATCGGTGTTAGTGAGGGAATCATAGAATCATAGAATGGTAAGGTTGGAAGGGATCTCAAAGATCATCTAGTTCCAACCACCTGCCATAGGCAGGGACACCTACAGGTCACTCAAGGCCTCGTCCAACCTGGCCTTGAACACCTCCAGGGAGGGAGCAGCCACAACCTCCCTGGGCAACCTGTGCCAGTGTCTCACCACCCTCACTGCAAAGAACTTCTTCATATCATCCAGTCTAAATCTCCCCTCTGCCAGTTTAAACCCATTGCCCCTTGTCCTGGCATTGCAAGNTTTTTTTTTTTGTTTGTTTGTTTGCTCTGTTTTGATTGGTTGGTTTTGATTTTTGGTGGAGGGTTTGTGTGTGTGTGTGTGTGTATCCAAATGGTTCTGAAAATCCAGATCATAGAAGCATTTGGGATGGATAAGACCTTTCAGATCATTGAGTTCAACCATATCTAATCATATCCAACCTAAATCTTCTCTGGACAACTTGGAGCCTTGTAGTCCCATCCTAACACTTCTTACTAGGGAGAAAGGATCAATCCCCAGCCACTTTCCAGAGCCTCTTTTTCTCCTGGCTAAGCAACCCCATTTCCCTCGGCCACTCATCTTCAGCCAGCTGCTGACTGACACCCCCAACTCATTCTCTGCTGGGCACTTTCCAGCCACTCTGCCCCAAGCCTGGAGGATTCACAGGGTTGTTGTGACCCAAGTGCAAGACCTGACACATGGCCTTGTTGAATCTCATCCCATTGGCCACAGCCCATCCATCCATCCATCCATCCTGTCCAGATCCCTCTGCAGAGCCTCCCTGCCCTCAAGCTTATAAACTGTCCCTGTGAAGCTTAGTGCCATCTGTAATCTTATTGAGGGTTCCATCAATCCCCTCATCCAGGTCACTGGTAAAGACATCAAAGAGAACAGATCCCAGCATTGAAACCTGGAGGACATTGTCATGGAAGATCTGTGTCTNAGCCCCAACTCTCTCAGCCTGCCCTCAAAGCAGAGCTGTTCCAACCCTCTGAGCATCTCCATGACCCTCCTCTGAACCCACTCCAACACTTCCACGTCCTTCATTGATCAGTGTTGATGACGTTTCACAAATCACTTCACAGGACAACTGGTTTACATGTCCTTTCATGTTTTCAGTAAAGTGCTTTCAAAGTTAGTACAGAAGCCTGAAGTGAGTATTTTTCTTCTATTACTGCTGAAGGTTTATGTTTTCTGAGTAGTCTCATGAATCAAAATATTTCTCATTAATATATGATTTCTCATGAATTAAAATATTTCTTTTGGATTGTCTGATTTTCAGAGGAAAGGTCTTTTCTTTTTAAAATTATTTTACCCTCAGAAACAGCAAATGCTTGCAGAAGCCTTCAATTTCCATTACAAATTTCTCTGAGCATCATCCTCAGAGGTATTCAGATGTCTTCTGCTTCACTATTCCTGTTTCACTCAAACAGGAGTAATAAACCTTTCCTGAACTATCCAGATGCTGCAAAGCTAAGTCCTTTTTAAGACTGTGCTCAACTTCTACATTGGTTAGACAGGGCCCTAGAGGGAGAACCATCATCACTGCCTTTGACTTCCCCATTCACTCTATCTCCTCCTTTTCCATACTTTGCATGGGTGCTTGGGTTCTGCCTCTGAAGAGCTTCGGCTCAGCCCATTTCATACCCACAGGCAACTAATAAAGGTCAAACTCAGATATAATGAAAGGGGACAATGAGTTTGCTCTGGCCACTCCTAGTTTTCCCCACTGCATCTCACGAGCTCTGCAGGTTCTTCTGGTTCCTCCACCAGGCCTGCATGTTAGGGGGAGGCTATTCCCACCATTATCCCCAGCTGCTCCTCAGCAGTCATGTCCTTTGAAGATGCGCATAGTTATCATGTTATTTCAAAATACCAAAGGTCACATTACCTTTCCTTTTTCCTTCCTCCCTGCTGGAAATAAAGAACTGGAGCAATTACTGAGTAAACAAGAAGGAACAGGTTTGCAGAGTGCTGCAGTGAAGCTCTGAGGGACTCCACCAGACTGGCTCGTTGCAGCCAGAACTCCTTTCTCCCCAACCCGTCATGCAAATCAAGGCTTCACGAGCAGGAATGTGGTCCTAGCACAAGGCATTAACAGAGAGTTTAAGGGTAAAAGTTAAAAGGGAAGAAACAGGAAGGTGACTTCATAGTA
>VWZE01001554.1:197998-210342 GCA_013396675.1 Eubucco bourcierii | reverse complement strand
TTTTTTTTCTCCTCACCAGCTCCTCATCAACCCTGTTCTCCAGACTTTTCATTAACTTTATTGCCCTTCTCTGGATATGCTCCTCAATGCCTTTCTTGACGTTGCCCAAAACTGAACCCAGGATGCAAGTTGAGGGCAAGTATGAGTCTTTGTAGGACTTAGGAGGTAGGTTAGAAGCCTTTAGAGCAAAAGGTTGTATCCCCAATTGAGGGCTGGAACTGCAAGGTCTTCATTTCTCAGCTGAAGTTTCTGAATTACTTTTTCTTAGGAATTGATATTTTTCATACAACGGAGCCCCTTGAGGGACAGCTCAGAGTTGTAAATTCTGCTTATCAATTTTAATTAACCTTTACTTCAATAGATGAGATTTCTAGTAAGTCAACATATACTCAGGGAACAGTAAGAGACCTCAACACAGCACAATGTTTTGGATTAAGCATGTAATTTCAATTACTCCTGATCTGGTTTTATAAAAAATCCCTTCTAAGTGATTTTTGTTGGTTGCTTTCTCGTGGTTTTCTTTTTGTTTGTTTTTAGCTTGCAGATGCCAGCAAAACAGTGTTGGAATTTTTATACCACACAGTATTAGCTGCACAATAGCACCACCAATAAAAAAATAATAATAAAAAATAAAAAAGCTGGGAGACAGCAACATGTACACCAAGGGTGAGATTTAAGGCAGGAAAGCATCTGCGTGGCCTATAGGCATATAAATCTTTCTCAAGGTTTGAGCCATTGGGTCCTTGAGGCCAGATTTTTAGCAGCATTTGTGAGAGTACTGGGGAGCTGTGAACTTCAGTCAATTCAGCACTAAGCATTTCAAGATACAGATATCTAGCTAGTCAGACTTTCAGAGGATTTTAATAATATGAGGTATTTAGGCATTTTTCAGAACTCTGCTCTGTCTGTATCTGCATCTTTAAGCCTTTAAATACTTCCATAAATCCAGACCTAACATCTTTAGGCTGCATCTGAATGTTAAACTTCAGCATGTACAGTTTCCATGAGCAACTCAATAAATGGCCTACTTCTTGAAAGTCAGCAGGAGCTAACCAGAACTTTTGAAGGTCAGGCTTTGATTCCTCATGTGCTTAGCTCTCTGAGGGTTGTGAGTCTTTACTCGCTTTGTCTTGAATAAAATTCACCTGCTTTGAGATGCTGCTGGTTACTAACATGGTGGAAATGGTAAGGCACACAGTTAATAGAGCTCCTTTTGGGAAGGTGCTACATAGCCTTGTGCAGAGGGTGGACAATCATGTCTCTTTCCTCAGCACTGGTTAGGAAGGGTGAGGTTAGATGTCTACCTTGAGTAAAAGGGTTTGGAGCAGTGGGTATTGGAAGGTTGGAGATCTCTGGGACCATCCTCTAAGTGTCCTGGTGATGGGAAATAGACAAAAGCATCTTTGATTGTCCTGTGTTGCCAAGCTCATAGCCTGTTGTATGCAGCTGCTTCCTGATCACTCTAAGTGGTGCAGAAAACACATAGAGGTATCTCACCTGGCCTGGCCAGGTAGTTTTAACTCCAAGCAACTGTTTCTATACTGTCCTGGGAGCACAGGGCAGCTCCTAGTTTCATGAGCAGCTTAGCCAAGTTAACCAACAACTGCCACAATGCTGCAGCTACAAACAGGGCTTGTGGGGTTTTTACCTTCTTTTGTCTTGATGCTTTGCAGCAGCTCTGTCAGGTGTGCAAGGGCATCCTGCTGTGGGGATACTGCATCGAGTTCTGGGATGCCCAATTCAAGAAGGACAAGGAACTACTGGAGAGTCCAGTGGAGAGCCACTGAGATGATGAGGGGACTGGAACATTTAACTTAGGAGGAGAGGATGAGAGAGCTGGGGCTGTTTAGCCTGGAGAAGAGCAACCTGAGAGGGGGTCTTCTCAATATTCAGCAAGAGCTAAAATGCGAGTGTCAGGAGGATGGAGCCAGAGTCTTCTCAGTAGCATCCAGTGACAGGACAAAGGGCAGTGGATACAAACTGGAACACAGGATTGCATAAGGGAAAAAAAAAATCTTCACTTTAAGGGTGCCAGAGCACTGGACCAGGATGCCCAGAGGGGTAGTGGAGTCTCCTTCTCTGAAGGAATTCAAAAGCCTGGTCACGTTCCTGTGTGATTTATTGTGGGTGATCCTGTTTTAACAGGGAGGTTGCAGGAGATTGTCTCCAGAGGTTCGTTCCGCTATCTACCATTCTGTGATGAAGATGGGGGATGCAATCACAACTGCTACTAATTAGGACAGTCAGTAATCAGTGCCTCTATGCTTCATGCTTGAGTTCAGTTTGCATAGTTACAACACAGGATGTAGCCCTGCACTCCTACCCCAGTCTGCTGATGGTAAAGGGGTGCAGTGGGTCCAAATCCTACGTTCAGCAGGAGAATCATAGTATTGTAGAATGGGTTGTGTTGTGAGGGACCTTAAAGAGCATCTAGTTTAAAATCCTGTGTCGTAGACAGAGACACCTCCCACTAGATCAGCTTGCTCAAGGCCTCATCCAATCTGGCCTTGAAAACCTCCAGGGAGGGACGATCCACTGGTCCCTGGGCAACCTGTTCCAGTGTGTCACTACTGTAAAGAACTTCTTTCTATTATCCTGTTTACATCTACCTTCTTGAAGCTTAAATCCATTCCCCTTCATCCTATCGCTACAAGTACTTGTAAAAAGTCCCTCCAGAAAGAACTAGGAACGAGCCCACATGTTCAGATGTTTTCAGTCTTTGCCCACTTCCCACTCTGCAGGTGTCAACTGAGGATGACTATGAGACTGGAAGGCATTTATGTGCTATGGTTATAAAGGGGGACATGTGTGGCTTGTGTGTGTTAAACTTTTGAAGAAAAAAGATGTCACTTCTTTTCTTCCTGATAACATGAGTGTGGTGATAAGCCCCAGGGGATCACACTGTTTTCTGATAGCAGCATCCAAGATCCTCCCTCTGCTCTGAGGGCATTTAATTTCAGAGATATAAGGATAGTAATAAAAGCTTTTTCCTCACCCTCCTCCCAAAGCAATTCCTTAACTCATAGCTACCTGTCCAAAGCTACGTCAGTAATACTCCAGTATTCAGCCCAATAAAAATTTTGTCAAGGAAGCATAAAGTTCTTGTCAGATATTTTTCATTAAAAATCATTTTTTTTACAGCAGCAAACTGTAACGAGCAGGCAGCTATGGAGTGAAAAAGTGTGAAACGATGAGAAATTTGGACAGTGTTATCATCCAATAGGGACTCGGTGGCAGGCCACTTAGAATGCCTCCAGTGTGTGGAGTGTGACAAGCAGAATATTTTTCACAACAGATTTTAATGTAAGAAATTTACTACAGATCTCAATGGGCAATAGCCCACACCACTGATTCTAGTCCTTCCTTTCAGATATATTACTCAGATAACAAAGTCATAACTCCCTGTAAATTATTTATGAGCCTATCCCACCTTAGATGAAAAAAAAAATAAAATTCTGTTAGAGACTTGCAGGGTTAATAACTGTAACTTTGTGTCTGACTTGCTGAAAAGCAGAGTGTTTTTCTCTAGTCAATGGGAGGCATATGGCATTTGCTTTGTCTGGTGATGACAGAGTCATAACTGATTGTGAATTGATCTGAAGTGGGACATGCAACCACTACCAGAACATGAGGATCTCATCCTAGAAAGCTACAGTAGCCCAAGTGGAGTATATTTATTCAGTAAAAGAATTTGCATCATGGCTGCTGACTAAAATGAATCAGATTCATAGGATAGATCTGTTTAATCTTCCTTGATGGATCATGACAGCAGGAGCATCCTGACATGAACCAAACTTGACATTCATCAGATCAGTTCCTCATTTTCTATCCAGAAGTCAGGAATGTTGATAATTCACAGAGTAACAGACAATATATGTCAACTAGCAGCTCTGTGGATGATAATGCAGTTATGACACAGCATGTCATTCAAAAAGGGACTGAAGAATGTAAGTATCCTGAGACAGTGACTTCCATTTGGGGGAACTGAATGCATTGTGAGTGCAGAGGGTTACCACAAATGTTGTGTTAGAGAGCAGAAGAGTAATTCACACAGTCTGGTCTGCACCAAAGTTTAAGCTATTGTAGACTAACAAAAAGTCCAGGTGAAGTAGTAGATTTTTGCAGTTATAAAAATTAAAAGTTTATGAACAGGAAGTTCCTCCTCAACATGAGGAAAAACTTCTTTACTGTGAAGGTGCTGGAGTGCTGTACCAAGCTGCACAGAGAGATTGTGGAGTCTCTCTGTAGAGACTTTCAAGACCTGGATGTGTCACACTATTGGTGATACAGACCAGGATGTTGTCGGCCACCTGAGCACACTGCGGCTCATCTCCAACTGTCTGTCAACCAGCACCTCCAGATCTTTCTGTCCTGGGCAGCCCACCCAGCCGTTCTTTCCCCATCCTGTATGTTTATGGGCAGTGCAGAGATATTAAATGTTGTGAATTTTTTTTTTTCCCCTTAGTGAGGTCACATTTATATGTAAATTATGTGAAGTGTTGGATGAACACTTTCTGTGATTATGGGAAAATACATGTGTTAAAATATCTTCCAGGCTTTCTCCTAAAATCCCTGGGGAGATGATATCACTGCCAGCAACACCCTGTGCATATTTCCTATGCAGGTTTTCCACACTTGATTTTTTTCACGACTTATTTTAGGTTCCTCAATATCTGTGAGTCACTTACTCGCAGTCTGGCACCTAAAAGTAGATACAGTGCTAAAACTAGTGTAGAGCAGGGGAGAAAGATGAGGTTTTGGACCACACAGACTTGCTTCCTTTATCTATGTCTTAGATGTTCGCCTTTTCACAACAGCATTTCACTTGTGATGTAATCTGTGCTGATTAGAGGACATTTGACACATGCAGAGGGGTAGGACTAGGTGGAGGGGCGAGGCGGGGGTGGGGGGGAAGTGCCTTTGAAATAGAATTTGAAGCTATTTACACTCAGTGGACTTTGTTTACAGCACTGACTCTCCAGAGCAGATTTTTCTAACCATAAATTTTATGTCCATAGGAGTAGAAAATTCTAATAAATACCTGCTGTCTAATTGTCTAATTTAAAAAAATTAAAAAATCCTGCTTGAAACAATGTTGTTTGTAGTTTTTCAGTATCTTGAAATGAGTAAGATTGAGCTCTATTAAAGTCTCAACACAATTTGAATAACTCCAAGTGGGTTAGATTTTTGTTAAACTTCATTTGAACACTCATCCATTTTTTTTTTTCTACTATAATAAATGCTTGGAGTGTTGTGTCCTGTTCTGAGCTCCCCAGTTCAAGAGGGACAGGGATATACTAAAGATTGTCCAATGAAGACTATGAGGATGAGGAAGGGACTGGAACATCTGTGTGATGAGGAAAGGCTGAGAGACCTGGGGCTGTTTAGTCTGGAGAGGAGCAAACTGAGAGGAGATCTTACAAATGTCTACAAATACCCAAAGGATGGGTGTCAAGAAGAAGGAGGCAGGCTCTTTTCAATGGTGTCCTGTGATAGGACAAGGAGCAATGGACATAAACTGGAATCCAGGAAGATTCACCTCAACCTGAGGAAAATCTTCTTTCCTGTGAGAGTGCTGGAGCAGACCACTTGGAGAGGCCGTGGAGTCTCCTTCATAGAATCATAGAATGGTAAGGTTGGAAGGGACCTCAAGGATCATCTAGTTCCAACCCCCTGCCATAGGCAGGGACACCTCCCACTAGTACAGGTTACTCAAGGCCTCATCCAATCTGGCCTTGAACACATCCAGGGAGGGAGCATCCACAACCTCCCTGGGCAACCTGTTCCAGTGCCTCACCAACCTCACTGGAAAGAACTTCCTCCTGACATCCAGTCTAAATCTTCCCTCTGCCAGTTTAAACCCATAACTCCTTCTTCAGAGACTTTCAAGATCTCTCTGTCTGTGTTGCTGTGTGGCCTGCTGCCCTGGGTGATCCTACTTTGGCAGTGGAATTAGACTCCTATGACCTCTAGAGGTTTCCTTCTAATCTCTACCATACTCTGATTCTCTGATTAAGTAGACCATTTAATGGTCTTTGAAACCCATTGATGAGCCTGAAACCTCATTACCTGAAGACTTTTTATAGGTCCCAGAAGTATGTGGTTTCAGGCTATGATGGGGAAAAAAAATATATATATATTTCTGGTTAGAGGATGGTGTTTCTGAGAGATCAATAAATAGTTTTATCTTTTTAAGACTGACCTGGACTCTCAGTTCTGTGCACCCCAAGTTGTGTTTTGTGAGTAATATTCCTTTAAAGGAGAATGGGACTGTTGTAATAGACACAATGTAGCTTTTGGTCTGCTATTTGGCACCTCAGGATCATTGAATGAATCATAGAATCTTAGAATAGTTTGAGCTGGAACGGACTTTGATGGTTATCTAGTTTCAACCCCCTGGTGTGGGCAGGGACACCTTCTACTTGACCAGCTTGCTCAAAGTCACATCCTAACATGGCTTTCTGTTTTTCCAGATTTGGACCCTCCACAGCTTCTCTGGGCAACTTGTTTAAGTGCCACACCATCCTCATGGGGAAGAATTTCTTCCTGCTGTCTAATCCAGCTCCTATTTTGAAGCTATTACGCCCATCCTGTAGCCCCATGCCATTGTCAAAAGTCCCTCTCCAGCTCTGCTGTAGTCTGCTTCAAATACTGTAGGGCTGCTCTAAGGACTCCCCAGAGCTTTCTCTTCTCCTGACTAAACAAACCCAGCTCTCTCAGTCTGTCTTCACAGGAGAGTTGCTCTAGCCCTCTGACCATCTTCACGGTCATTGAATATCATGAGGATATTTATTGGGATAAATAAATAGCTCCAGTGTGTGGAAACTCAACTCGCTTCCAGGTGTCCAACTTATGTTCATCCTAACAGTCAGTTGTGTTCTGTTTCCAGAGGGGTGCTGCTTTCAGAAGAAATGCCTTCCGTTTGAAGACATCCAGTGGTGCCCAAAGGTAAGACTGCTTCTTGGAGGGAAGACTTGGGAGGGTCTTAATTATACTGATGCCATCAAGAAAATAATAATGTTGCAGATATAGCGTCTCTGTGACTGTTGCTTAAAAGTTTCCCTCTGTGGTGTGCTGGTTGTCTGAGAAAAGCCCTAGTAGAACTAGCTGATTGTGTTGAAGAAAATGACTGCTGTAAACCTAGTTTGTTTTTTGTTTTTTTTTTTTTTTTTGCTTTAACTAAAGAACTTGGGCTCTGTGTCATGTTTTTAATAGCACCTGGTACCTGCTTTGCTCTGAATCAGTGTGACAGATGTAAACACTCCTGTGCTTGTGCATTGGTGCAGTGAGAAAGTGTACCAAGGTGTAAAACCTGGGTTCCTGCAGAGGACAGTTGGAAGTCTTTAGCAGGTACTGGAATTGGCTAATGATCACAGGGTTCTGCTTTGCTCTTAGAAACATGAGTTTCATGTCTAAGAGAGGCTTACTCTACAAGTTGACCCCTTCTCCCTACAAGTAATCACTCAACTTCTTTCTCAAGCCCAACCTGGCCAATCCTCTGTTTGTCTCAAAGGTAAAATGGTCCAATCTCAGTCCTGCATTGCAGACGAAGATGTAGGGGGATGTGTGGCTGTTAAACAGAGCATTAACCTGTCTATCTGGGCCTAGGAGTGGGTTTCAGACAAGCAGAATCTGTATGAAGCAGCACAGTTTAGGTCAGTACAGAGGGGAGCTGAGCTGTATTTGTGTATGGAGAAAAAGGTCTAAGCACAGAGGTGGGCATCAAACAAAGCAGCAAGATGTTGCCTCTTTCACAAAGCAGACAAGGGGAAGCTGGCAGGTTCTGCATTTACTGAAGAAACTGTTCGTGACTCTTATATGGGTAGGTCATTGACAGAATGCCATCTACTGGCACAAGGTGTCTTTACTGTCTGCATCTTTAAGAGAGATCACAGGAGTGCTTCAGCTCACACCGAATGGCTTCCAGGTGAGCCCTGAATATAAGGTGCCAGCTTAGCAGTAATTCTTCAGCTTACCACAGCTTTTAGTCCTTTTCCACTCCTTAGAAATAAAATCTCCACATGGTACCTATGGCAGAGCTTATGGACTAGAATCTCCTTCTACTGCTTGAGTAGGATGGGAGGAAATGGCCTCAGGCTGCACCAGGGAAGGTTTAGGCTGGGTGTTAGAAGAAAAATCTTGGTTGAATGGGTTCTTAAAGACTGGAACAAGCTCCCTAGAGAGGTGGGTTGAAGACCCATCTGGATGTGTTCCCATGTGATCTGCTTTAGATGATCCTACTCTGATAGGTGAGTTGGACTCAATGATCTTCATAGATCCCTTCCAGCCCCTACCATTCTGTGAATCTGTGATTTTCTTATTCTGTGTGGTGGAACCCCCATCCCTGGAGCTATTTCAAAGAGACAGAAATGTGGTGCTGAGGGACATGGTTTAAGCATCAAACTTGGTAGAGTTAGAACTGGTTGGACTCAGTGATCTTAAAGATCTTTTCCAACTGAAATGATTCTCTTATTCTGTGAATGGATCCCTGGGCTGCCTGGGCAGAACAGATCAATAGATACCAGATCAAATTCTGTTGAGAGAATCTGCTTGAGTGGTATTGCATCTCACAGAAAGGTGTACACACCTAGCTACCTTATCCTAGAAGTACTTTATAGGATATCATTTTTCCACATGCCCTCAGTGGTCAGGCCAACTCCCTTGGATCTTTAGACACTCAGATGGAGATATTGGGAAATCAGTTTCAGTTCTAAAGAAAAGCACAACAGGAGTGGTTTATTATTGTAATTTAATGAATTTAATAAATGCATTTAATGGAGTAGAAGCAATATCAGTGTAATCACCACCTGGAGGTCCTTCTTTCATTTATTTTTCATGAAGGGCAGGTTTCTGTGCAGCACAGGTGCTGTTTCGAAAGATGGCAAGGGGAAAGCCTGAGTAGAAGGCAGATCTTCTAGCACTTGGGAAACAGATTATGATCAGGACATTTGTCACCCAGAGTTACAATAAAAGTGGAGGTAACTCGTGGGGGGTTTTGGTTGCTTGCATTAACAGGTGAAAACGGAAGTCCTCTGACAGAACTGTGTAAGAAAAATTTGTCCTGCTGCTTCCCTTGATTAGGAGAAAGTAGGTTTTCTGTCTTGCAGAAAAAAAACATTTGACATTTAAAAGGATATGTGGGGAAAAAAATAATTCTGAAGTAACATAAAATGAGAAGTTTACAAAGTTTTTCACCAAGTAGAAGAATTGTAGAATCACAGGATGGTAGAGGTTGGAAAGGACCTCTAGGGATCATCAAGTCCAGCCCCACTGCCAAAGCAGGAACACTTAGGGCAGGTCACACAGGAACACATACAGACAGGTCTTGAAAGTCTCCAGAGAAGGAGACTCCACAGCCTCTCTGCAGGGCTCCAGCACCCTCACAGCAAAGCTGCTTTTCCTCCGGTTGAGGTGGAACTTCCTGGATTCCAGCTGTGGTCTCACCAGGGCAATGCAGAGTGGGAGGACAACCTCCCTTGACCTGCTGGCCACTCAAGAAGAACTAGGACAGACTGGGAGACCTGTTCTGGTGATGGAAGCTTTAAATCCCAGTACTATTCGGAACAAATAACTTGAACTCAAGCTTGAGCCGGAGATGACTGATGATTCTTCACTGGGATCTTCCTCCATTCTGCAGCATAGTTGAGAATCATGAGACCATATTGACCTGGTCTTGAGAATCCTATTGACAGCAGATCTCCTCACAAAAGAATTGATCATTTTTCTTCTGGAGAGATGTATTTCCTCCAAGATTCCCATCTGTCTGGAGCACACACTTTATTTAAGCATCCAAAATATTGAAATAGGAAGCTGTTCACAGCACATTTGTCTTATTATAAAACACACCCCGCTAAGAACATGATTTCTGTTTCCATTTAATTTGAGACACTGCTCCTCGTTCTTCTTTCTGCACACTAAGGTTCATCTAAATCAAATTGAACTGAAAAGGACAATTGTGCTATTGATTTGAAGCGCTAAAAATAATGCATAATAACCTCCCTGTACTGTCAGATCTCTTCAGTGACTGAAATAGCTATCATACAAGATGTATCATTATTCATCAACTTTATTACCCTTACCAAGCAGGCTGTTATCTTCATTCAGGTCTCTTCTATGGAACTTGAATTGAGAAAAAAAAGTGACAACATGATCTGTGGTTTTTGGTCACCCATGCATATGAAGGAGGTCTTCAAACATCTTTATTCACGTGAGGAGAGTGTGGAGGTGTCTCCCTGTTGATGATGTTACTGAGGGTGATACTTATGGAAAACTGCAGTTTGGCTGAGAGTATTCTCTATGCCTGGAGAATAACTCTTATGAAAAGCAACTGAAGCAGCTGGGGCCATTTAGTTTGAAGAAGAGGAGGCCTCATTGCTCTCTACAATTCCCTGAAAGGAGGTTGGAGCCAGGTGGGGATTGGTCTCTTTTCTCTAGGAAAAAGTGATAGAACAAGAGGAAGTGGCCTCAAGTTGCACCAGGGAAGGTATAGGTTGGATATTAAAAGAAACCTTTTCAGTGAAAGAGTTCTCAAAGACTGGAACAGCCTGCCCAGAGAGTCAGAGACGTGGTGCTGAGGGCCCTAGTTTAGTACTAGAATTAGTAGAGTTAAATAATAGTTGGACTTGATGATCTTAAAGGTCATTTCCAACCAAATTTATTCTACGACTAGGAGAGAGTGTGAGCATGTGTCTGAATGTTTTAAGTCTGTGCACAACTTTGCCAGGAGCCAAGTTCCCTGAATTAGAAAATATGTAACGAGATGATTAAAAGCACAGCTAATTTGCTGGATGCTGTCAAGTAGGATATGAGCTTTTGACTTCTGTTTTTAAATTCTTTTTTAAGAGTGTCACAGAGGAAGCCTTACAGTACAGGGTGGCAGCAGTCATGTTTTGGGACAGGGAGTCACAGCTGTGTTAGAGGTTCAGCTGGCGTAAACTGGCATCTCTCTTCTCTGCAGTGTACTATGACATAGCTCCATGCACGAATGAATGCTGGTGATTATTTTTAGATGGAAACTGCTTCATTCTGGAGGGGCTTATAGCAGTCTTGGAGCCAACAAGGGCAGTCTATGGCATCAGCAATGTAAAAACTATGACAGTGTGGCACATAGGGAAAATATTGGCAGGCTCAAGTCAGCTTCCCAGATTCTTGTCAGAGAGAACCATTAACAAGTACAGACACCAACAACAATGGTTTGTGGTTTTGTAGGGGTTTTGTTCTTCTAAAAAAAAAAGTCAAAAAACCACAACCCACAGACTCCCGGAAAAACTGGCTGCTCAGAGCTTGAATGGGTAGATGCTTCACTGGATTAACAACTGGCTGGTGGCCAGGCCCAAAGAGTGGTGGGGAATGGAGTTAAATCCACTTTGTGGCTGGTCACCAAGTGGTGTTCCCCAGAGCTCAATGTTGGGGCCAGTTCTGTTTGATACCATTATCGATGATCTGGAGGAGGGGATTGAGGCAGCCTCAGTAAGTTTGCAGATGACAGTAACTTAGGTGGGAATATTGATCTGCTCTGGGGCTCTGTAAAGCAATCTAGCCAGGCTGGACCAATGGTCCAAGGATAATTGTATGAGGTTTAAAAAAAGCCTAGTGCTGGGCCCTGCACTTGTGTCACAACAGACCCAGGCGTAAGGCAGAGTGGCTGGGAAACTGCCCAGCAGAAAAAGATCTGGAGGTGCTGGTTAACAGCCAGGTGAAGATGAGTCAGTGTGCGCCCAGGTGTTCGAGAAGGCAAACAGCATCCTGGCCTCGATCAGGAGTAGTGTGGTCAACAGGAATAGAGAGATGGTTGTTTCCCTGTACTCAGCAATGGTGAGACCACACCATGAGTTTTGGGCCCCTGACTCCAAGGAGGACATCTGAGGTGCTAGAGGAACAACGCTGGTGAAGGGTCTGGAGAACAGGTCTTGTGGCGAACAGCTGAGGGAACTGGGGTTGTTTAGCCTGGAGGAAATGATGCTGAGAGGAGACCTTCTGGTTGTTTACAACTCGATGAAAGTAGGTTGTAGGAGGAGGAGGTCAGTCTATACTCCGTGGTGTCAGGGGATAGAACAAGAGGAAATGGCCTGAAATTGTGCCAAGAGAGGTTTAGGTTGGAGATTAGGAAAATTTTCCTTGCTGCAAGAGTGACCAGGGATTGGAACAGGCTGCCCAGGGAGGTGGTGGAGTCACCATCCCTGGAGGTGTTGAAGAACTGTGTGGACAGGGCAGTTGGGAACGTGATTTAATGGCTATTGTGGTCTTAGGATGATAATGGACTTAATGATCTCAGAAGCCTTTTCCAACCAAAGCAATTATATGAACCCCTCTTGTATGTATTCATCATACACGCTTGCTTTTTT
>VWZE01001554.1:156874-197959 GCA_013396675.1 Eubucco bourcierii | reverse complement strand
TTTTTTTTTCTTCTGAAGTTCTAAGTAATTCAATTAGGATACATCTCCTGCCTGTGTGTTTATGAAGTGTTAAGTGTTTACTGATAAGAGCACTTGATCTTACCCACCTCTGTAGCCTGTGCTTTTCACCTGGAAGTTCTACTACTTCCAGGTGAAATCCAAAACCACTCTGCTCTTTTGGGTTTTGTTTTGTTGGTGTTTGCATCTACGTTTTCAGGAGCTGACTGGAACTTAGCAAAGAAGAGCAGAAGCTCTGAATGAAACCTACATTACTGTTTTCCTGCTCTGGTTGTTGATGGGAATTACTGGCACTCTAGCACGACAGTGCATTCACAGGGTCTTCTGAGCTTACCTTGTAAGTTCAGGTTGACCATGAGGTTCAAGGAAATGGAGTTTAACTGATTTCACCCTCTTCAAACTTGCTTTAATCTGACTGGTGAGGAAATTTACACAAAGTTGAAGCTCAACTACTCTGTGTGTGGCTGTCTGAAAATTCAGGAAACAATTTGTTCTCTTCATGTGAGATTCCCAAGGACTTTCCCACTAATCCTCCCATTTCTGCTCCCCATCTCTTAGACCATGTGGATTCTTGCAGAACATGGCTTGAACTGCTGACATAAAAGACATTCCTGTGACGCTCTTCTTCCCAACCCCTCCACTTCTTCATCCTACTTGGACTTACATGGGGAAGAAAAGCATATGAGTAAGAATGAATGGGAAGAACTAGCATAAATTGAGGTGTTTTGGGCATGGTGAGGCTCAGCTGGTGATGATGGTGGGATTGAAGACCAAAACCATAGCCATTAGCAAGGTCATTGGAAATGAGGGATTTCTGTTTGATGGCATTGCTCAAGGATAGGAGCTACTGGAAAGGTAGCAGAGCTTTAGCGAAATGGAAGATCTGGGTGATGCATAGCCCATTTAGAGGGCTACCTTCTAGCAAGAAAGCTCTTCAGCTACCCTTGTGGTGTGGAGTAATTCAGCGCTAAGCTGACAGTTTGCTTTGCAGGACCTGTGCAATACTTGCTATGGAAATGTGCTTCACACAGCATGGCTATTAATAACCCAACTCCTGTGAGCTCTTGGCCACGGTTTGAGGCCTTATTTTCCTAATAACCCTAAAATGTGTTTTGTTTTCATGTACTTGTAGATATTAGGTTGAACTTTTCCTACTGTCACGGATTTCTGAAACCTTAATTGCTTTTCCAACTTAATTGCCCCTGGAATGAGCTCAGGAATTAGATTTTGGCTAATGGGGAAATATCTTGAGCTATTATGGCTCTGAAACTATTATTTTTAGACCTTAAATTAGATGGTATAATGAGATGCAGATAACAATCAAGGTTTCAACATTATTACACTGGAAAGCATTATGAATTAAAGGATTAAATACAGCCAAAAATGAGTCCAAGAACTTGGTCAAAATCAGTAGAGAAGCCTTAAGATGAAAAGCTCAGGACACTCTCCCAACCATATATCATCCTTAGGCTATTGATCCTTCTTTTAATCACCTACAGCACCTACAGCGAGGAGCATCCAAAACCTCCCTGGGCAGCCTTTTCCAGTGTCTCACCACCCTCACTGGAAATAATTTCTTCCAAATCTCCAGTCTAAATCTCTCCTCTTCCATCTCAAATCCATTTTCCCTCATCCTATCACTACAAACCCTTGTCAAAAGTTCCTCTTTATCTTTCTTGTAAGCTGTTTCAGGTACTGGAAGGCTGCTCTAAGGTCTCTCTGGAGTCTTCTCTTCTCCAGGCTGAACAACCCCAACTCTCTCAGCCTGACCTCACATGGGAGGTTCTCCAGCCCTCTGATCATTTTTGTGGCCTGCTCTGGACTTACTCCGATGGTTTCATGTCCTTCTTGTGTTGGAGACACAGTACTCTAATTAGGGTCTCATGAGAGCAGAGTAGAGGGGCAGAATCACCTCCCTTGTCCTGCTGGTCACGCTTGTTTTGGTGCAGCCCAGCACATGACTCCATTCTGGCCTGTAAGTGCACACTGGCAGCTCATGTTGAGTTTATCATCAAGTGATACCTCTAAGTCCTTCTCCTCAAGACTGCTGTTAATCCATTCCTTGACCAGTTTACATTTATGCTTGAGATTGCCCTGACCCAGGTGCAGGACCTTACACCTTAATAATTGAACCAAGTTTATAAACTACAAGAGCTGGCTTGATTTGAGTTATCTAAGAAACTTTTCAGGCTTTAAAGTATTTTTTTTTCTCTTCTTAAAGAAAGAAATTGACAAACTGAATAATGACCTAATTGGTTTCAGCAGCTGCTCTGCCAGCATGTGGAGAATTCATGTGGTATGGCTTGTCATTGGAGGACCTTAACCATTTTTGATCACTTTAAAGCTCTCAGAAGCAAAACAGCAACACCTTGCAGCACTTCTGAGGCATATGCAAAGTATAGGTTTCAGCAGACACAGCTTAAAGCACAGCAGTAGTGAAGCTGAAAACTCGAGCGTAGCAAATTAGCAGTTTTTATTTTATACTCAAGTCATTACTCAAGGATGGAAAACTATGCTAGAAAGACACAGCATGTGATAAAAACTAATGTTATTTTTATGCCAAGAGAGAAACTTTCATAGAATGGTTATTAGTTGCAATTCTTACTACTTACTGATTTGTTTAAAGGACTCTTCTCGTATGTGATGATCCTTCTGACAAGACAAACCATAAAAAAAAACCTACACCCAAAAAAGATACATCAGTCACAAAGTCTTAGCAGTTAAAGTTAATCATTCTGCTTCTGTAGGTCCTTCAATCCACTTTCCACAAAGAGTTTTCAGTTTGTGGGGCATGCAGAAGCTAATGTTTGAAAAGCCTGTAGAAATGGAACATATGGTTCTTTAATTAAAGGCTGTCAAAATGCATATGTGCTACGAGACCTGAGTAAGATGACACTGGAGGAAAAAACCAAAAACCAAACAAGCATTTGAACCTGAGCAGAAACATTTGGTATTTGTTTTGGGAAAACAAAAATGGAAATTCCCCACAAAGCATGATCTAGGTCTTGTTTTGCATTTTTACTGTGTTTATTCTTTTTTTACAATTTACATGGGGCTATCCCTCTGTACTCAGCACTGGTGAGGCCATGCCTTGAGTCCTAGGTAGTGTTTCGGAGTCTTCACTACAGGAAAGAAATTGAGGTGTTGGAGCATGTCCAAAGAAGAGCAACAAAGCTGGTGAAGGGTCTGAAGAAAAGGCCTAGTGGTGACCAGCTGAGGGAACTGGGGTTGTTTAGTCCAGAAAAAAACAGGAGAATGAGGGGAAACCTTCTCACTTTCTTCAACTCCTTTCTAGTGAGGCGGAGATTGATCTCCCTGGTAACAAGGGGTAGAATGAGAGGCAATGGCCTCAAATTGCCCCAGGGGAAGTTTAGGTTAGATATTAGAAGAAACTACCTGACTGAAAGGATTCTCAAAGACTGGAATAGGCTTCCTAGGGAAGTGATTAAGTCCCCATCCCTGTCTGTCTTTAAAAGAGGCAGGTTTAGTGCTGAGGGCCATGGTTTAGCACCCGCTTCAGCAGAGTTAGAAAATAATTGTACTAGATGATCTTAGAGGTCTTTTCCAGGATTCTGCAATCCTGTTTCAAGGATTCTATTATGTCACTCCCTGCTGGAGACCACAGAAAACCTACAGACCTTCTGGGAGGAGATACATAAACATTTAGTTCAGAAGGAAGAGTTAACTGGAAAATCTTGGGCAAATAGGTGATCCTAGAGCTCTGATGTTTTATGTGTGAAAAAAATGGGGAAAGAAATGAAGGGTCAGGTATTAACAGAGTTGTTTCTGGAACAGAGACTTGCCAATACAATGCTGAACACAGTAATAAAGAAGATGGTCCCAGTATAGTACATATACATGGTCAAACATGCCTCGACTTTACTTGGAAATCCCAATGTTCCATCAGAGTGACTCTGCTGCAGAGCAGAAGTGATGGCTAGCCAATGTGTGAGGGTCTCCTCTAAGTCTGCCTCTTGGAGAGACCAAGTTTTGTGTTACAACCACCATGAGTATTTACTTTTATTCAGCTGATCCCTCACCAGGAATTTTCCACATTTAAGCAAGTGGAGCTGCTCAGGGTTCCTGCTGACAGCTGTCTGGCCAAATTGAAACTTTCACCAATCTCCTTCTCCTGCCTTCCATGGCTGCAGGCAGACCACTCATGGATCCACTCCCCTCATGCCGAGAGTGGATCTTACTGCCTCATCATGCTGTCAGCAAGTTCCCAGATGAATACAGCATTGCACAAAACCAGCATTAACTGCTTCAGGTTCCATAATGAGATGCTGGTTCTACTGGCAGTACAATACTTCCATCACTAAAGGATAAGTCCTATCATTTCTGGGGAGTCTGAGAGCTAAAGCATATCTGGCTCTGACAGGGGCAATCAGATTTATATAATTTTCTGACAGACAGTTAAGCTTAAAGCTGTACAAACTGGAAATACACTGTCAAGGAAAGTTAATATTTTAGAAGCCCAGAGTTTTATGAGGCAAGCTCCAGACTCCTTTTCTTACAGAGGTGCTGCTGCTTTCTCCTGACTTTTCAGAAGCCTCCTGCTGCTATCAGACAAGACCTTACACACAGAGAAGCCCCATACTGCAGTCAGACAAGATCCTACACACACACACAAGTCTGATCCCTGTGAATGCTAATAAACAGAAGAACATTTTAATGAAGAATATGTTTGGACTATTCTCAGTCATAGAATTATAGAATGGTTTAAGTTGGAAGGGGCCTTAAAGATCATCTAGTTCCAATACCCTGTCATGGATAGGGACAGCTCCTACTAGACTTGCTTGCTCATGACCCCATCCAACTTGGGTTTCAACCAAAATAATTCCATGGTTCTAGGATTTAGCCATCCAACAGGAACTGACAGGATCTCATTATTTAGGATGTTTGTTCATTTGAGTTAGGTGCCTTCACACAGTTTTGTGCTGAGAATGCGAAACTGAAGAGGTTCCTATAGAGGTGATTTCCAGATTTGTGATGCTGTTCTAGCAAACTCTAGGAGGATCATACAAAAAGAAACAAAAACAAACAAACAAAAACCCCAACCAAAACAAACAAACAAACAATAAACAAAAAATCCTCAAACAAAACCCAGAAAACAACAAACAAACAAAAAAAACAAAACCAACCAACCAACCAATCAAAACCAAAAAGAACCCTCAACAACAAAACCCCCAACCAACCAACCAAAACCAAACCAAAAACACCCACCACAACAAGAAAAAAACAAAACCACCATATCCCAAAGAGATATCAGGAGGAAGATGAGCAAATGAAAAAATCCAAAGAAGCCCTGGAGAAATTTTACAGTACAGCATAATTGTGCATCTCATTAAAATGTTCTTGCCTTTATTATCCCTGCATTTCGTGCAGTAGGGGATTTGTTTGATGTTGGGATGATTTATGAGTGCTTGTGAAATGATAAAGAAAGCAGAACAGTGGTGAAAGGAAAGATGAATGATTGCCTTTAAAAGACCAAGGGATTCATAACAGTAGCTTTGCTTGGCAACACTTTTCTAGTTTGTAGGGCACCACTTTGTTCAGTCCTTCCATGGGACACAGATCTTCAGTCATCTCAGTGCAGACTGTGTTTTGCATTGGGTCAGTATTTAGCTTAGGTTTTACATATATTTTTGGTTTAGCAGTGCCTTTTACTTGGTGGTGGTGATTTCAACCATCACACAAATCATTGCCTCAGTAGTATTTTCAGCATATTACATTGTGAATGTGATGTTATGTTTATATGAAATTACTATCACAGAATTATGGAAGGGACTTCTGGACATCACTTCATGTCAAAGCAGAATCACTTAAAGTCACACCGGAACACATCCAGGTAGCTTTTGAATGCCTCTAGATATGAAGACTCCACCATCTCTCTAGCTACCTTGGTTCAGTGCTCTGTTACCCTTAAATTAAAGAAGGTCCTCTTCGTGTTCAGATGGAACTTCCTATGTTCAAATTTGTGCCCATTATCACTTGCCCTGTCACTGGGCAGCACTGAAAAAAGACTAGTCCCATCCTTCTGACACCCACCCTTCAAGCATTTTTAAGCATTTATTAGATCCCCCCTCAGTCTGCTCTTTTCCATATTAAAAAACCCCAATTCTTTCAGTCTTTCCTCATGAGAGAGGTGTTCCAGTCCCCTTAGCATTTCTGTAACCCTGGGCTACAGGAGTTGTATCTAGAAAGCTGTGTTGTTAGTGGGCTTATGTCAACTCAGATCAGGGAAAGCTTTTCTACTTGACCCAAACAAAGCCATTTTGCCTTAAAAGAATTTTTGGCAAGATCTTTTGATGAATAAGTTTTATGCTTACTATTGATTTTATTATATCTCTCTCTCTTTATAATCTACTTGAGGTTTTTTTAGTTTTTTGTTTGTTTGTTGGGGTTTTTTTTGTTTTTTGTTGTTGTTTTTTGGGGTTTGTTGTTTTTTGGTTTTTTTTTTTTTTATAATTTAATAACTCCTCTTGATTTTGGATCATGGGATGCTTTACAAGTATCACACTTCCCTTTCCACCATGCAGTTATTGGGAAGTTATACTTTCAATCTACATAGGATCTCCATGAGTAGGAGTTCATGAGTCGCAGAATAGTAGGGATTGGAAGTAACGTCTGAAGATCATCAAGTCCAACTCCCTTGCTAACGAAGGTATGCTTAGATTGGGTTGCACAAGAATGTGTTCAGGTAAATTCTTCAGAGAAGGCAACTCCACAACCTCTTTGGGTTGACTGGTCCAGTGCTCCAGGACCTTCACATCAAAGATGACCTTACGTTCAAGGGAAACCTCCTGTGGTCTAGTTTGAACTCATTGCCCCTTGTCCTATCATTGAATGCCACTAAAATAGCCCAGCCCCATCCTCATAACCCTGAACCCTCAGATATAGATTAACACTGAGAATATGCCTTCTTGATCTGCTCTTTTCCAGGCTAAACAGCCTCAGGTCTCTGAGCCTCTCCTCATCAGAGAGATGCTGCAGTCCCCTCAGCACCATTCTGGCCTTCCATTGCTCTCTCACCGGTACTGCTCTGTCTTCCTGAACTGGGGAGCTCAGAAGTGGCACAGTATTGCAGGTGTGGCCTCACTTGGGCAGAGTAAAGGGGAAGGAAGGCCCCCCTTGGCTTGCTGGCGACGCTCTTCATGGACCCCAGAATACCATTGGCCGCCATGACCACAAGGAAACATTGCTGGTTCAGGATGAACGTGTTCACCAGGACAAAGTTAAAATAAATGGAGCTTAAATATAACCTCATCTCAGTCATAGGAGATGGGCCTGAGTGTTAAGAAGCAACTGGACTCTGTTGGGATCTCTTTTGTTCATAAATAGGACAAACCAGAAGATCTAAGTTCCCAGAATCCAGAGGCTAATGATGTAGCTTGGTCTTTTTCCCACAACCGAGTGTGCTTCATAGTGCAGCAGCAGAAAACCTTCAATTATTACTTGATGAGATTCCCCTTGTGAACTTGGCATGAGTATATTTAACACTTCCCATCTCTAATTACCAATATTCTGCAAGGTGTTAAAAACAGTCCAGAGCCTTTGGCCCTGTGTGCCCTACAGTGTGTTGAGCTTGGTTTAGGCTTCACCTCAGCACTGTCATCAGAGTTCTTGTAGCCTGAGGGAATTTTCTCACCTTTCTGGATGTAATTAAACATTTCCTATTAAGGACAATTATATGTTAAGATAAAGAATTCCTGCTGACCCTGCAACAATAAAGGTTTGCAAACCAGAGTGCAGTTTTCACACTAGTTCATGTGGGCCATCTTCTTGTTTGATAGAGCAAATAATTTAACAGAGATTTTAAAATTCTGAAGGCTTTTTTTGAAGTCTGTTTCTCTCCACCCAACTTGTTGAAAGCAAGTGAAATGAGGCACTTGTTATGAAAAATGAAGACTGTTTCCACTACTCTTCTCCATCAGGTCTAAGTTTGCCTAAATGTACTGTAATTCCTGCATCTGGGGAAGAACAACCCCATGGATCGCTACAGGTTGGGGGCTGATAATGCTGGAGAGTAGCTCCGGGGAAAAGTACCCAGGAGTCCTGGTGGATACAAAGACGACCACGCTCCAGCAGTGTGCTCTTGTGGTCAAGAAGGCCCATGGCATCCTGGGGTGCATCAAGAAGAGTGTGGCCAGCAGGTGGAGGAAGATTCTCCTCCTCCTCTGCTCTACCTTAGTGAGACCACATTTGAAATACTGTGTCCAGTTCTGGGCTCACCGGCTCAAGAACAACAGAAATTTGGTGCTGAGGGTACTGCAAAAGCCTACAAAGATACTGAGAGGACTTGAACAACTCTCTTGTGAGTAACATACTTCCACGTGAACATAAGGAAAATCCTTTTCACTGGAGAAAACACAAAACACTGGAACAGGCTGCCCAAAATGTTGTGGAGTCTCCTTCTCTGGAGATACTAAAAACCCACCTGAATGTGTTCCTGTGTGACTTGCTCTAGGTGATCCTGTGCTGGCAGCGGGGTTGAACTGGATGAACTTTCAAGGTCCTTTCCAACCCCTAATGTTCTTTGATTCTGTGAAAGACTGAGAGGGGATCTCATCAATACTTAAAGGGTGGGTGTCAAGAGGATGTGACACATTTTTTGACACTTAGAACAGCTGAGGCTAGTTGAGAGGCATCCCTGTTCATGGCAGGGAGGTTGGAGTAGATGATCTCTGAGGTTCCTTCCAACCTGAGCCATTCTGTGATTTCTACTCAGTGGAACTGCACTTTCCTCCGTTTTCATACAAAGATTACGACAACTTCTAACAGCAACTGTGGACTGCTCATTGATGCTCTGTGTAGAAGCTCTTCCATATGGTTCTTCAAAGCTCTGTGTCTCTTGGAGCTTTGGAGTGTCTGTTGCAAAGATTTTGCTATTTAGAGGAGAAAAAAAAATGTGACACAGGAATCATAGAATTCTTTTGGTTGGAAAAGATCTCTAAGACTATCAAGGCCAACCATCAACCTAAGACCACTGTGACCATTAAACTGTGCTTCCCACCACTACCTGTCAGCTCAGGTGACTGGGTATCTAGCCAACAACTGGTCTTTCTACAAAAGACTGAGACAAAGAAGGTATGGAGTCCCTCAATCTTTTCCTCATCCTTGACCACTTTTCCCCTTCCCTGAATCAAAAAATGAAGAGAGATTCTCCTTAGATGTCCTCTTCTTTAGTCACCCAACTGGCTTATGATCACACAGCATGAAATTCCAGAAAGAGCAGGGTCCTATCAACATCACATCTGCTCAAATTGCTTGCTTTTAGCTCCCATACTGCATGAAGTTCATAAATATGAAAGGGAAGAAGGTTCACGGTTCTGTCTGATGTGCAGCACATTTTATGGTGTAAAAATTTATTGTAACTGTTCTAGTCAGATATATTATTCTGGCATGACCTGGATATAAACAGAGTCATTTTACCTTGTATATAAACAGTTTTCACATCAAAAAGCTTTGTTTTACAGGATTTCTAAGTACAGAAAAACCTGCTATAAAAATGAAGCTCTTGGTTGCCTTGGTTTTAGTGGATTTGACTATAAATTGCCTTTATAATCAAGAAGACTTGCAGCCATCCCACTTTGCTCTGTTCCCCAAGTCAGTTGCTCACTGCAGGAGGGGAAGTATTCGAAGTTCATTTGAATGACACTTGTCTCTGTTGAGCTGCTCTTTTTTTCCCCATGATCTGGGCATATGGGGCCTGGATGACTGATTTTTATAGACTCCAAGAACGATAGGGATTGGAAGTGACCTCTGGAGATCACTGAGTTGAATCCAACTCCCCTGCTAAGGCAGATTCACCTAAAGAAGGTCACACAGGAGCGCGTCCAGGCAGGTTCTGAGTATCTCCAGATATCACAGGATTGTAGGATGTTAGGGATTGGAAGGAACCTCTGGAGATCTTCAAGTTTAACACCCCTACCAGAACAGGGCCATATAATCTAGCACAAGTTGCACAGGAATGCATCCAGCTGGGTCTTGAAAGAGTCCAGAGAAGGAGACTCCACAACCTTTCTGGGGAGCCTATTCCAGTGCTCCATCATACATAAAGAAGTTCCTACTCATGTTTAGATGAAACTTCTTATGTTCATGTTTGTGCTTGTTACCCTTTGTCCTGTCACTGGGTACCACTGAGAAAATACTGGTCCCATCCTCCTGACACCTGCCCTGGTATTACCTTTCAGTGGAAAGTTGAGGCTGCAGCATCATTTTGGGGCAGAAATGTACTTCACTAACACCAGACCAAGTCATTTACCTTGAAAACGTAGTTCAGTTGACTGATTTTCAGGCGCCATGTCACAGGAGTGCATTTGCTTTGCAAGGCGCTATTTTGCTTTGAAGCTTACTTGGTCAGTGCCATGCTTAAATATATCTTTCAGGACTGGTAGATCAAGATTGGGTGTTCAAGGCCAGGCTGGACAGGGCCTTCAGCAACCTGGTCTAGGAGAAGGAGTCTCTGCCCATGGCAGGTGGTGGTTGGAACCAGGTGGTCTTTAAGGCCCCTTCCAACCCAAGCCATTCTATGATCAGATCGTCTTTGTGTATACACTACTCTGAGCGCTTTTGTGACTTTATCATGTTCTTTTGGCACTTTTTTCCCTGTTCCCTTTCTGAATCGAGTCAGCCAATCTGTAGTGCCCAAATAAATGTTTGGAAATCACCTTGCAGTGTGCACAAACTTGAACATAAAATGTTCTATCTAAATATGAGGAGGAACTCTTTAATTTAAGGGCAATGGAGAACCTGAATAGACTGCCCAGAGAGGTGGTGGAGTCTTCATTTCTGAAGACATTCAAAACTCATCTTGATGTGTTCCTGTGTGATCTTCTTTAGGTGAATCCTCCTTGGCAGGAGAGTTGGCTTGATCTCTGGAGGTCCTTTGCAACCTTCTGTGATACTGTGATGTGTTAGAGAAAAGTACTTTAACTCCTTCTTTTCTCATCTCCTATAAAATCTCTTGGGACGTTTTTGTCTGCTTTTTATTTGGTTTGGTTTGGTTCTTTGCTTGGTTTGTTGAGTTTTTTTGCTTCATGATTTTTTTTTTTTGTTTTGGCTGGTTTGGTTTGGCTTGGTTTTTTTGTGAAGCTGACTTCTTAATTTTACACCTTAACTTGTAGTATTGGAATAATTATAGTTGGCAGTATGGGGATGGATAGAAAAATTAAAAGGACTCATGTGATTCCAGGAAAGAACATGTAGTTCATTCCCAGGTAGCTACATCAATAGTTGTCAGGCAATACTGATGAAAGCTCCAGTTTTCATAAGAAAAAGAACAAGGGTGTCTGTATAAAGATGATGAACTAGTCTTTTGAATAAGAAGATCCTGATGTTATGTAATCATTTTTCAGGGCAAATCCTTCTTTAAGGAGGATCCTCTGCATCATTTCTGCCTTTAGCTCCTGTGTCTTGGAAGATTAAACACTGAGTTGTTATCTACTGGTGTTTGAATTTGTAGTTTAAGATGAACCGATAATGGGAAATATAACTTTTCAGAGAATTGTAGAATCATTTTGGTTAGAAAAGACCTTTACAATCATAGAGTCCAACTGTTACCTAACTACCAAGTGTGCTGCTAAACCACATCATCCCTCAGTGCTACATCTCTGCCTCTTCGAAACACCTCCAGGGATGGGGATTCAACCACCTCTCTAGGGAGCCTGTTGCAGTCATAGAATCACCTGGGTTGGAAGACACCTCCAAAGGTCGCCTTGTCCAACCCTCCTTGAGCAGGAACACTGTCAACTAGATCAGGTTGCCCAGAGCCCAGTTGAGCCTCAGCTTGAATATCTGTAGGGATGAGGCCTTAGCCACCTCTCTGGGCAACCTGTTCCAGTGTTACACTACCCTCATGGTAAAGCTCTTCCTCCCAACATCCAATCTAAATCTACTTTTCTTGAATTTCAAACCATTGGCCCTCCTCCTGTCACTGCAGACCTTTGTTAAATGGTCCCTGTGAAAGGGTCAGAGGCTGCAGTCAAGAAGTTTCTTCTCATATCCAACATAAACCTCCCCAGTGCAACTGGAGGCCATTTCCTCTTCTCCTTTCACTTGTTACTAGGGAGGAGAGAATGACCCCCACCGCGCTCCAGCCTCCTATCAAGTAGTTGTAGAGAGCAAGGTCTCCCCTCAGCCTCCTTACTTTAGTTATGAGACAGGCCCAGCAGCAGAGAAGTGCTTGGAGGAGGAGAAGCTGGGAGAGCTGGGGGCAGGTTGAACAGGACCAAAGTCAGCTCCTGGGACATGGGTGAGAGATTTCAGGCAGAGTCCCTGGAAAGGAGGGATGGTGTATTATGGAACAAGCTTGAAAGTGAAGGACCAAATGCTTCTGAGTGGCCGTGTCAGGTTACAGTGAGGTCTGTGCTTTTCTTGGCAAGTCAGAGCCCATGGTGGGACAGGGAGGTGTGGCAGTTTGAGGGGTCCCAGGTTCCCTTAAGAAAACTACAGAGACAAAATCCTGTCTCAGGGGATGGACCTGGTCTTCTCAGGATGCTGTAATATTGTTATTCTGTTCTACTTTGGAGTATCACAGCTTATAAGGCAGTGCCTGGATGATATTGCTCCCTCCTCCCTGCCTCTCTCCCCTCACCTCTCTCCGGGCAGCACTGCCTCCTTACCTTGTGGTCTGTGTGGGGCAGACTGCTCCTGGCCGGCAGGGAATTGTGAGCTGCGTCATGAGGCCTACTGGGGTCTTGCAGGCCTGACCTGGGGAGGGCAGTTCTGGCCTACCCTCAGGGCTGCTGAGGGTGGAACGGGTGGAGGATTCTGGTGGGTTTTAGCCTGATAGATTTGACCTAGTTTGTGAACGTGCTTATTCTACCTGATTGCCTTTTGTGTGTATGCTCCTGTACATAGAATTTCTCTTTGAACTCCCTATCAGTGTGCAGCTTCTTCATTTTTTCACTCTCCAAGTGGAGTAAATATAATTTCTGTCCTCTAGTCCAGGGTGGCTCATGGCCCAAACTGGGACAAGAGGACTATGATAAATACTGCACAGGTAGCAACCAGTGTAAGACGCTAAGAACACTGTCTCTTTCATGGAAACTTTAAGGGATTACTTCCTAAGAAGCACAAAAGCAAAAAAAGTCTCACACTGTTGCTCCCTACTGTGTCTTCTTCTAATCAGCTGCAGGAAGCTGGCAGGGGTTAAGGTGTTTGGTAGGCATGTGTGGCATGCTGATGAGAGCAGAAACTTCCCTTTGGCATGCTTGCAAAGTCCTTTAAAAATGAGGCCTGCAGCCAGGCACAGAGTATCACAGAATGGAAAGGTTCGGAAGGGACCTCTGAAGATTATTAGTCCAGGGCATCTGCTAAAGCAGGGTCACCTGCAGTACATCACACAAGAACATGTCCCGGTGGGTTTGGAATGTCACCAGAGATGGACACTTCCCCTGGCAGCCTAGTCCAGTGCTCTGCTGGCCTCAAAGGGTTCCAAATGTTTACATGGAACCTCCTGGGTTCCGTTTTGTGTCTCTTGCCCCTCGTCCTGTTACTGGGTACCACTGAGAACAGTCTGGCTCCATTTTCTTTACACTCATTCTTTAGCTGCTGATCAACATTAATGAGATTAGTCCCTCCCTAGCCTTCTTATCTCTGAGCTAAACAGCCCCAGGTCTCTTGGACTTTCCTCATACAAGAAATGGTCCAGTCCCCTCATCATTTTAGCAGCTCTGTGGTGGGCTTTCTCCAGTAGTTCCTTGTCATGTTGCCTGGGTTTCCTCCCCCAATAAGACAAGTGTTTTTATTATCCCTAACTTTACAAAGGATGCTAGCAGCTATTATTTTCCCATCTGTATAAGCAGAGACTGTGAGAATCAGTCTGAGTATGAGAGAACATTTACCTACCCAGAAGAACACTGTCAGCTGTCAGAGTGATTGAAAATTGTTATATATTTCAGGTAGAGGAGTTGAACCTTACCCTGCTGCAGTTTTTCACAAGCAACTGTTTTGGTTTTGTTTTGTTTGTTTCTGTGTTATTTTGCAGGTACTTTGTTAGGTGCAGTTCTAAACATTATGCACAATGTTTGTAAAGGAGAAGCCTTGGAAACTGTTTGAAAATTGATATTGCAAACCTATAGGACCAATCATAGAATTGTTTCCATTGGAAAAGACCTCAAAGACCATTGAGTCCAACCATCAACCCAACACCACCATGGCCGTTAAACCATGCCCTGAAGTGCCATGTCTACAGGTTTCTTGAAACTGAGGAGGTTTCTTGAGCGAATCGAATTAACAACCTAGTTTGCCTGGGATTTTCAAGTGAGGGCAAAAAAATGACATTCCTAATTTTGTCTGTGGTCACTGTTTTGAAGATAAATGACTTTGCTCCTTGCTGTGGGCCAGTGTACACAGCCTTGGACAATATGCAACCTTTTCTTGTGGTTTTGTAATAGATTTTTTATTAGAAATTTTCAGAACAATTTCAAACCTGAATATTTTCTCTCTACCTTTTTATTTCTCACTTGCTCTCTGTCTGGTTTGGCTGTCAGTATAGTGCACTGACAAATAAATCATTGCTGAGGCTGAGTTCCTCAGTGCAGAGGAGTCACAAATCCCAAACTAACCCTGTAGCCATGCAAAGGTCCTTAGCTCATAGCTTTATCAAAGCTTGCTGACTTTGTAGCATCCCATAGTGAAGAAAAATGTATTACATAGAATCAAAGAATCATAGAGTGGTTTGGATTAGAAGGGACTTTGAGGATCATCTAGTTCCAACCTCCAGGTGTAAGACACCTCTTGCTGGATTAAGTTGCTTAAGACCTTGTCCAGTCTGACCTCCAACACCTCCAGGGAGAAGGCATCCACAACCTCCCTAGGCAAACTCTTCCAGTTCTCACTACCATCACTGGAAAAAATTTCTTCCTCATCTCCAGTCTAAATCTCCCTTCTTCCAGCTCAAACCTACTGCTCCTCATCTTATCATTACAAGCGCTTGTAAAAACTTCCTCCCCAGCTTTCTTGCAGGTCCCCTTCAGGTACTGGAATGCTCGTCTAAGGTCTCACCAGACAAGGTCTCATACTGGAGAAACCTCTCTTTCTGATAGTCTCGGCTAATTTCTGCAGCTCTCACTACTTGCCTCAGAGCAAGGGAAAGATGTGGTATGGATCACGAGAATCTGAGAGGATGTTAGTTTATTGATAATATTTAGATTTTCCTCCTTTTCACAAACTTTAACATTTCTGACCTCACCACCCAGCAGAGAAAAGCTTAAAAATATAAACGTGTTTGCCGAAAACAGATTAAAACATCCAGAGCCTCAACTGTTTACAAGGTAGAAAAGGAAACAAGTATCTGGAAATTTTGTGTGATGCTGTTTCAGCTTAAGCTTGTGAATGCTGGTTTTATGATGTCCTACATACTGCAACCATTTAATATTTTTTAAATTCTTGTTCCCCTGCAGATGTTTGGAGCAGAAGGCATCAGATGGTGAACCTTTGAACTGCTGCTGGAGCAAAATGTGCTCAACTGTGGATGCCACAAACAGCCTTGGAAATTTCACTTCATTTAAGTTTTTTCAAGGATGAGAAACAGGTGAGAGAGAACTTCTGTTTGTTTTTCAAGTTACTTCCCTCAGCAAGGAAAACATCAAATTGACCTTTCAGTACAAATTAGTAATCAGATGTAATCATTTTTTCAAGGAGGGGCACAGAATAAACATATAAATATTGAACATGTAGAAAAGTCTGCTAACATGACCCTAAGTACTAGTTCTTTATCAGCAACAGTGTAAGCAGTGGAACCAGGGCAGTGATTGTGCCCCTGTGCTCAGCACTGCTGACACCACACCTCAAATACTGGGTTTAGTTTTGGAGACTTCCTTACAAGAAAGGCATTGATGTGCTGGAGCAAGTACAGAGAAGGATAATGAAATTCTTGAAGGATCTGGAGACCAGGATAAGAAGCATCTGAGGGAACCAGAGATGTTCAATCTGGAGAAGATGAGGCCAAGGGGAGTGTTCATTGCTCTCTACAACTCCTTGAAAGGAGGTTGGAGGCAAGTGGGATTTGGTCTCCTCTCCCTATTATCAGGTAACAGAACCAGAGGAAATGGCCTGATGTTGCACCAGAGGAGGTTTAGGTTGGACATGAGGAAAACTTTCTGTCCTGCAAGAGTGGTCAGGCATTGGAACACGCTGCCCAAAAAGGTAGTGGAATATCACCATCACAGGAGGTGTTCAGAAAACATATAGATATGGTACTTAAGGACATGATTTAGTGGACATGGTGGTGTTGGGTTGATGGTTGAACTTGATGATCTTAGAGGTCTTTTCCAACCAAAACAATTCTATGATTCTCTAAGTCTACAGAGAGGTAATCAAAATGAAGCAAGAGGGAATAGGAGAGGCAGCAAAGATGTGAAAATAAAACTTTCAGTTTACACTGTGTTTACACTGCTGAGATGGGGAAATTTTGTCTACCAGCAAAAGAGAGTTTTAATAATAAATTATTCACATGAACACTATTTTCTTGCTCTTTGCAAGGAGAGCAACTCTGAACAGAAAAGAAATACTGCACTAGGTAAGGTGGTTTGCTGGTGGAAAGCAAATAGAAACAAGCCTGGATTTATTATTTAGTTTTGTGAAGTGTTGGGGTTTTTTGGGGGGTTGGCTTTGAGATAGTTCTTTTTAAGAATAGGGGGAATTGTCTCATGATGGAGTGGTCTGCATTTGGCGCCCATCATGTAGCATTATGGTTCATGTGTCATTAGCAGACCAGGTGGTGATGTAAATTGGAGTAAAACTATAATCTCCTAATCTAAGTCATTGGTTAGTTTAGATCAGTGGAGTCACAACTGATGTAAAACTGAGCTTTATCAGCAAAGATGGAGTCAGTGATCTAAAACAGAATCATGACTGTGATACTACAAAAGACAGATGGCTGCTGAGATGTTGTGTCTCTACTTCACAGTGTCTTTCAGTGCTCTTGTCTTGGTGTGCTTGGAAGCGTATCAGTATCTCTGCTTCCTTGATGTCTCTTACCCAAGTCTCTCTTTAAGGATCATAGAATCATAGAATGGTAAGGTTGGAAGGGACCTCAAGGATCATCTAGTTCCAACCAACTAGGGACACCTGCCACTAGTACAGGTTACTCAAGGCCTCATCCAATCTGGCCTTGAACACCTCCAGGAAGGGAGCATCCACAACCTCCCTGGGCAACCAAGATGGTGAGGATCTATTCTTTAGAAGTAAAACACTCACAAAACCTGTGCAAATTGCTAGGGGAACTATGAAAAACATTGGGCTGGAAGTGTGATTGGAAGATGGCAACATCCATGTCAAAGTTGGTGAAAGAAAAATGTCATAAAGTCAAGGCAAAAGAATGTTTTTGTGTCTCCTTCCTAGTAAATGCCAAAGCAGAAGGATATGTCTTGATGTCTCCTCCCTAGCAACAAGTGATAGGAGGAGAAGAAATGACCTCAAGCTGCACCAAGGGAGCTTTAGAGTGAATATTAGAAAAAATGTCTCACCGAAAAAGTGGTCTTGGAGACCACAGATCCCATTTTGCTAGTAGGCTTATGTTCTACATTTTGGAAGTTTTGCATAGAGGTACATGCATAGATACCTGAGAAGATGTTTGAGGAGTCTGACCTTAGTCCCATCATTGCCATTTTATGTTTCTGGGAGCTTAGGGAAGAAAGCATGCCTTGGGATGCAGCTCTTAGAATGATTATCTGTGTCCGTTTGCCAACTTCCTTCTAATTCTCATCCACCTCAAACACAGAGCGTGAGTCCCTTGCTGCCCTGAAGAGAAAAAGATAGATGAGCACACGTGTAAATGAACCTTCTGTAACTCTTGCACAGGATTTCAGAGTCTGTCACAGAGGAGCAATCATCTGTCACATTAATATGGTTCTTATTGCAGTATTTATGTCAAAACCCCTGTCTTTCATCATTTTCATTAGCGTGAAAAGTAAGGTTTTAACAGCTGTGGTAATAGGTAATAACGTAGCATTAGAACATAAATCTAGGGACGATACAGTTACCCAGAAAGTGACAGGGAGATGTTATAATTTGCTTCTAGCACTTATTTTGGGGACAGATTTGTGTAGGTGGTTTAATTTTTAGTGAATATCCACTGTAATTATCAGAAGTAACAGGAAGGCAAAGAGGAAAAAGAAAACTTTGGACTGTAATTAAAGATGAGAACTAGAAGTTACAGTTCAAGTGACCAGCTTTCTGGTGGTGTTCAGCTCACGTTCCCTTCCTAATTCTGAATAACATGCATCTAAATGCTCTAGTTACAGAAGGGTTCATTGGTGGAATCTGTCACTTTGGTAAAAAAAGCTGTGCTCAAGTGGCCAAGAAGACCAATGGCATCCTGGCCTGGATCAGCAACAGTGTAACCAGAAGGACCAGGGAGGTCTCCCTGTACTCAGCACTGGTGAGGCCACACCTTGAATCCTGGGTTCAGGTTTGAGACACTCGATATTAAGAAGGACACCGATTAAAAACTACAGCATGTCCAGAGAAAGGCAATGAAGCTGGTGAAGGATCTGGAGAACAGGTCTGGCGAGGAGCAGCTGAGACAACTGGGGCTGTTTAGTCTGGAGAAAGGGGAGACAGGGTAGATCTTACTGCTCTCCACAACTCCCTGAAAGGCAGTTGGAGTGAGATGGGGATTGATCTCTTCTCCATTGTAACAAGGGATAGAAGGAAAATAAATGTCATCAAGTTGCACTGGGAGAGGTTTAAGTTGACTGTGAGAAGGAACTTCTTGACTAAAAGGGCTCTTAAAAATTCTATCAGGTTTTGAAAATCTGGAAGAGTCTCCCCAGGAAGATGGTTGAACCCTCACTCCTCAAAGTGTTTCAGAGAGGCAGAGAGGCTGAAGACCATGGCTTTAGCACCAAAGTTGTATAGTGATTAGACTCAATGATCTTAAAGGTCTTTTCCAACCAAAGTGATTGCATAAATGACATGTTAAAACTAGCATGTGTTCACAGGCAGAGGTGGACTAAACTGTAACTGAAGGGAACCATATCCTTGCGTTAAATAATTGTTAGAATATGTTTTACAGCAGACATTGCAAAGTCAATGAGACACTCCCTTAAATAACCAGAGGAGAAATTGGTCAGTCATCAAAAAATGAGCTAAAGAACTGGGGTAGAGGCAACAATTATCTCACAGCTTAGGGCCGTTCAGCTGTGAGTTATGGAGAATACAGAAAGGGACAATTTCTCTGTACAGTAAGGAAAGGAAAAAGGCTTTAGTTATCCCAACTAGCACTTGAACACAATGTTACAGTTAATTTGTACTGTAATGGGCTGTTTAATAGCTTTCAGTGGTCAGGAAGTTTGATTTAGGAAATGTGCAGGTAACAGTCTTCAGGGCACCCATTTACAGGTTCTGTAGACTACACAGTGCATTGTGGTACTAAGAAGTCCCAAGCTAACATCCTCAACTGTGGTGCCAGAGCTGAATGCAGAGCCATGGTCTGTTGGCAGGACTGCAGTTTTAGAGAACCCTGAACCTCTCAACCCTATGGACATGTATTAGGAGGCTCAGAGGTGTCTTGAGGGATATACTCTTTCCTTTCCAGGAAAACAGCCTGTTTGTTTTGGCTGTAGTGGTCATACCACAGTCTTCTCAACGATCTTAGAGGTCTTTTTCAACAAAAAACATGTATCTGATTCTGTGATCCTATGATTTCATGATTGTCTGCCTGAGCTCTGGGATCAAACACAACATGTTTGAACATCTGGTCATGTTACATGCCTGTAACCAACTTGTACGTGATCAGAGGACCACTGTGACTTCCCACATGGCTTCCCACATTGTGGTTTGGCAGCAGGCTCCATCACCATTTTCTGTTCACTTTGATTTTCCTGATCATAGCTTCCAGACAATAAAATATATTGTGCTTCACAGAATCATAGAATTGTTTTAGTTGAAAAAGACCCCTAAGACATTCTTTTAGGAGAGAAGCTGTCAGCATCACATCTGTCTGCATGAAGTGTGTTCGAATAGCCAAGACCAACAACATTCTCACCTGAATCAGCAATAGTGTGACCAGGGAACTGATTGTGTCCCTGTATTGGCAAGGCCACACCATGAATACTGGGTTCAGTTTTGTAGCACTCCCTACAAGAAAGATATTGAGGTGCTGGACCAGGTCCAGATGAGGATAACAAAACTGGTGCAAGGTCTGGAGTAAGGTCTGGTGAGGAGCAGCTGAGGGGACTGGGTGAAGAAGAGGCTGAAGGGAGACCTCATTGCTCTGTACAAGTACCTCAAAGGAGATTGTAGTGACATAGGGGTTGGTCTCCTCTTCATAGTCCCAAGTAAAAGAACAAGAGTAAATGGTTGTGCCAGAGGAAGTTTAGGTTGGACATTAGTGGTCAGGAATGGAAAAGGCTGCCCAGTGATGGTGGAGTCACCATCACTGAAAGTGTTCGGCAAAGGTGTAGATGTGGCACTTTGTGACATGGTCTAATGACCATGCTGGTATTAGGTTGACTTGACGGTCTTGGAAGTCTTTTCCAACCAAAACAATTCTATGATTCTAAGAGAGTGAGGCTCCATAAAGTGGATGTGAATTTTCTGTTAGTGAACTTTTGCACTTTCTTTTCCCTGTTCAAAGCCCTGTCCCCAGGAGAATAAGGCTAACTGCCACAATGCACAGCTAGCCAGCAGGGTCAGCAGCCGTCCTGGGAATTTATGATCTGTCTGCATGCACTGAATTCTGGTTAAGGACAAGGTGTATTTGTCAACTGCAGCCTTTTTTCCTGCTTGTGAGTTAGTTGTCAATCATGTAACTTACAGAGAATATTCTTACCAGTATCCTGAGTACAGAGGAAGCCAGAAAGATGATCAGAGGTCTGGAACACCTGCCCTATGGGGACAGGCTGAGGATGTTTGGGCTGTTCATCCCAGAGAAGAAAAGGCTCTGGGGAGACCTTAGAGTGGCCTTCCAGTACCTGAAGCAGCCCACAAGAAAACTGGAAAGGGGCTTTTCACAAGTACCTGTGGTGATAGAATCATAGAATGGTAAGGTTGGAAGGGACCTCAAGGATCATCTAGTTCCAACCCCCTGCCATAGGCAGGAACACCTCCCACTAGTACAGGTTACTCAAGGCCTCGTCTAACCTGGCCTTGAACATCTCCAGGGAGGGAGCAGCCACAACCTCCCTGGGCAACCTGTTCCAGTGCCTCACCACCCTCACTGGAAAGAACTTCCTCCTAACATCCAATCTAAATCTCCTCTCTGCCAGTTTAAACCCATCACCTCTTGTCTTGTCATTGCAAGACCTTGTAAATAGTCCCTCCCCAGCCTTCCTGTAGGCCCCCTTCAGATACTGGAAGGCTACTATCAGGTCCCCTCGAAGCCTTCTCTTCTCCAGGCTGCAGAACCCCAACTCTCTCAGCCTGTCCTCGTAAGAGAGCTGCTCCAGCCCTCTGATCATCTTTGTGGCCCTACTCTGGACCTGCTCCAACACTTCCATGTCCTTCCTGTGCTGAGGGCTCCAGAACTGCACACAGTTGTTAGGATGAGTGGTAATGCCTTTGAGCTGGAAGAGAGGAGATTTAGATGGGAGATGAGAAAGAAATTATGAGTGAGGGTGGTGAGATACTGGAACAGGTTGCCCAGGGAGGTTTTGGATGCCCCCTCTCTGGAAGTGTTCAAGACCAGAATGGACAGGATCTTGACCAAGCTGGTCTAGTGGAAGGTGTTCCTGCTTATGTCTGGGGAGTTTGAACTAGATGATTTTTAAGGTCCCTTGCAACCTAAACCATTCTATTATCTGTGTCATAAATCAGCAGTGGTGATACAGAAACTTAAGTCTGGTAGAACACAGAGCAATCTCCAGATGAAGGTGAGTGCTCACAACCACATTTAGCTGGTGGGGAAATAGCAACGAAAAAACAGTTTCTGGAAAGCAACAGAGCTCGTAGTTAGCCATTGGGAATAAAATTCTGTCTGTAATCACTCCTAAGGATGCATCATCAATTTGAAGTGTGTATAATGTGCAGCTCGAGACATGATTTTATATAGACAAATCACAGCTTATCTTTGTGTTTCCAGATAGGATGAGCTTGATTCTTAAAATGAGATATCAAGTGTGAATATTCATGTTCACAAAATGATATTCCACTTTGTTAAGCATTCTGCCAGTAGCTGTAGCTTTAAGCACATACTCTTGCCTGCTGACTTGCTCTCTACCACGTTCACGTTCAGAGTTTGCAACCTGGAACTGGATATAGATGAGGTAAATTCACAGGACCAAATAATTGTTTCAGTTGGAAATGACCTTTAAGGTCATTCAGCCCAACCATCAACCCACTATCACCATGGTCACTAAGCCATATCCCTAAGTACCATGTCTACATGGTTTTTGAACGTCTCCACGGATGGTGACATCTCCACCACCATGAAGCGTGTTCCAAAGCCTGACCGGTCTCATGTTGAAGAAATCATCTCTTAATATTCAACCTAAACCTCCTTTGGTACAACTTGAGGTCATTTCCTCTCTTCCTATTGATAATTACTGAGGAGACTAACACACACCTCACTCCTTTCAGGGAGTTGCAGAGTTCAATGAAGTCTCCCCTTAGCCTCCTCTTCACTGGACTAAACAACCAAATTCCTTCTATCACCTTCCCTCAGCCATGACTGGCTTCTTATGTTAGAAAACTTCTCCTTACGTCTTTTAACTCTTGCCTGTATCCACATACAGCAGAATCACACTTGGCAGTGTAATGGGAACCTTTGGAGAGCACAGGTGTGCCAAACTGGTGAGGTTTGTGCTGCAACTAGCCAGATGCTTCTGCAGGTTGACATCTGTCTACTGATGGTGAAAGGCAAGCTGCAAGCCTTTTTATGAAAACTCCAGTGCCTCTGTATTTACGTAGCAGTGTGGCCTGATTATTCAAGAGCTCTGAGGCTTATCCCAAGACGATGATTTTGACATCAAAAGCAGATTAATGGAAGTCGACAGCCTTGTGTCCATCCAAACACAGTGTGAAGTGATAATAAGTGTGGAATTACCAACCAGTAGGGTCCCATGTCACCTCCTCAGACTAGATAAATGATGAATATGTAATGAAATTACACAGAATTGAGACAGATGGCTCTAGCTTTTGATAAATGCATATATCTTCACAATCAGATAATAATGCCAATGTGTGGAAGATCAATTGGGATATAACAGCTTTGAAAAGGAAAATCATTTCTCTGCTTTCACTTCAAGATGTGCATTTAAATCAGAATCAAGCTTAATTTAATTATTTTTTTTCATCATGAAATTAAATAATAAGAAGAAAAGAAACCCTAGGAAAAAAATGCAAGGACGTTTTAATCTTATTTGGCTTTGAACTGCAGTTATTTATCCTACTGCATATAATGAAACACCATTGCTAAAAGGAAAAGACAATTATTTTCTCTACAATAAACGTTAGACAGATTGATGGTCTCCCCACTTATAAAAACCACTAAGCAAAAATCTTGACATCTTTTCAGGAGATGTCATTTTGTTCCTAATAACTCCAGTTATGAGGAAGCTTATAATATGGTCCACCTAGTTTTGATAGGGACATTTAATATTTTACCCACTGTTTAAAATGCAAAGCCCTTGAGATAAATCAGCCTCTCCTTCTCTCCCTTGTTCTTCTTCAGGTACAACTTTCAGAGAATTGACATGATTGACTAGGGACAAGGTGTAAAAATTCTCACTTGAAATAATTGTCCTTACCAATAAAAAAAAAAAAGTGAGGAATTTGGAGAACAAAATAATGATGAAGCTCATTAAATTCACAGTCTCTGCATATTGCAGATTAGTGAAAGAGTAATGGCAGCAACTCGGCACATAATTTTGCACAGTAGTTGTGTATTATATGAAATGCTGTCACTTCTTTTGAATTTAAAGTGCTTGCTTGTATAGATAAACAAGTGTATCTGTCCCTTATTTGCATGGGATGTAGGATATCAAGAAGTAAAACAGAAGCAGGTTCCAGTTTTCTGCAGCCATTTAGCCAAACTTTGAGTACTGCTTGCAAATGAGAGAACTAGCAGCTGAGATCTGACGAGTTGGATGTTGTACTAATACACAAAGGATACTACCAGTGTAAAGAGATGTCTCATCTTCAGATGAGATTACTTGAACTGGAAGTGAGGGAATGGGACACAGGATGGATTAATTCCTAAAGTGATGGTCAAGGGTTAAGGCTGGGCCAGCCACAAAACAAGTGTCAGATGCTCTCTACACTGCAGCCTCTCTCCCTTCCCAAAGGGAATAAGGAAGAGAAACTGACTAAACTTGCTTTACTGAAAATAATAACAATAGAATGAAATAGATACTAACCAATACTAAACCAAAGTCCCTGATGGCAGTTGGTCACCATCACCTCAGTTGTTGTGGCACAAGTCCCAGACTGGACTCAGCAGCAGATGAGAAACAGATTCATTACATGGATTCTGAAACTGGATTCAGGTATTCATGGATTGGGATCAAAGGCAGACTGTATAGACCATTGAAGAACAGGAAGTTAACCCTGGTGACCCCTCAGCCTTACACTGAATATGACATCCATGGGGTGGAATCCCTTGCTGGTCAGTCACTTGAACTGTCCACTCCTCTCTCTCTGTATCCCCCAAGCAGCACACAAGAGTTAGAAATGCCCTTGGTCTGCATCCCAACCCTTGGTACTAACTCTGCCCATCAATGTTCTCCCTGCTAGGAGCAACCACTGTCTGTGAGAACACTCCCTGAGCTGCAGAAAGGGACTGAGCTGGGAAGTCACGGCACTGACCAGAATCAGTTCCATTCTAACTCAAACCAGGGTGAATGAGTCACAGTAATACTAGTTGGGAGAACTAGGAGTAGTCCTCTGCCTTTCATTCCTGTCTTACAATGCTTCCATAAGGAAAAGCTTCAGGTGAGATGGTGCCTTGTGTGGCTGCAGAGATCTTGAATCAGCAGCTAGCACAAGAGAAGATAAATCAAGCTTAATCTGCACTTTGGGACTCAGCACATAAATTGCCTTGATGTCTTCTGTAGAGCAAGAGAGGATGACATATGAATTAGTGCAGTAGCCTCGCTTGAGGAGCATGCCATTTATACTGTGCTGAGGAGCAAAAAGAGGTGATTTCTGAGCAGGAGAGTCTGAGTCTTTTTGCCTGTCCCTTGGAAGAAAAAGTATGAGGTGGGTTGTTTTTTTTTTTTTTGCATTTAACTCTATCTAGTCTCAAGAGGTAGTGTGCTTATTAAATTCAGATGTAGATCCGAAGTCTCCCAAATGCAGTGGGAGCCCTTCTTTTAGTTTCACCAGTCTTTGCAGGTAGTGTGAACACTGCTGTGGCTCACAGAAGAGAAAAGGGGTGAAAATTTTGCTCCCCTCAAGCAAGAGAGCATTGGTGCTCCCAGGGGAAACTCTTGTTGGTGTAGTAAGAATTTCTTCCTTGCAAGCTGCTAGCTGCAAAACCATCACAGTAGGAGCTCATATCCTCCCACAGTTTACCACCTTCTCAATGCTTTCAAAAATCACTTATAGTGAGAGAATCATGTCAGTTGGAAAGGACCTTTAAGATCATCAAGTCCAACCATTACCTGAGGGAGCTGGGATTGTTCAGCCTGGAGAAGTGGTGGCTCAGGGGAGACCTCATTGCTCTCTACAGCTACCTGAAAGGAGGTTGTGGCCAGATGGGGGTCAGTCCCTTCTCCCAGGCAACCAGTGGACAAGAGGACAGAGCCTCAAGCTGTACCAGGGCAGGTTTAGGTTGGATGTTAAGAAGTTGTTCTTCACAGAGAGAGTGATTGGCATTGGAATGGGCTGCCCGGGGAGGTGGTAGAGTCCCTGTCCCTGGAGGTGTTCAAGAAAAGGCTGAATGAGGCACTTAGTACCTTGTTTTAGTTAATTAGAAGTTGTTAGGTGATAGGGTGGACTCAATAATCTCAAAGATCTTTTCCAGTCTGGTTAATTCTGTGATTCTGTGAAAGGCTGAGGCTAAAGCCCTGTCCCTTAGCATCACATCTATGTCCGTGTCATGCCAAGTTACTTTGAGCCGGGCACTCCTTAAGCATCATAACACTCTCTGAGCAGGAATTCTTTGAATTTATCTTTAAAGGGAAAGATCACAAAGTGTCTAAAGCTTTTCTATCGGTATTGGCCTTCAGTCTGCATTCATGTGGAGTTGCAGAGGATCTGGGATGAGATCTTAAAAAAACCTATCACTTTGTGTTATTGCCTCAGGAGAAAATTTTTTCTGTGCATCATAACTGTGATAGCTTATTGATCAGAACAAGCCACCTTTCAAAGTAGAAGATAACGCCATATATTTTATTTACAATATTGTACAGCTGCTGAGCTGCTACACCTCAGCCAGCAAACTCCTTGACAGTGGAAGGGTGGAGAGGTCTCTGTTCTCAGAGGTGTCAAGTCTTCCACTTTCTGTTGATGCATATTCGAAACAAACTAGCGTTTTTAATTATAGCAAGTCCTCACCTGCCTTACAAGCCAGCAAGCACGGAGAATTCATGGTTCCTGGACTGAGCATATCCTGCAGTTCGGCTTCGTGCAACCTGTAGTGATTTAGTTTTCCACACTGCAGCATATTAACACTATTGAGGCCTTAAGCATCCTGGTCTATTGGAAGGTACCCCAGCCCGTGGCAGAGGGTTTGGAACTAGATCATCTTTAAAGTCCCTTCCAACCCAAAAGATTCTATGATCCTATGATTAAAATGTGATTACCCAAAGGTGTGAGAAACGGCTCTTGGATCTCAGCAAGGAAAGGATCTGCCACCACTTCCGTGTAGCCAGAAGGAAAAATACAAGGCAGAATTCTTATTTAGATACTTGTACTAGAGGACAGAAAAGCAGAAAGAGAAATTGCTCTTTTGACCACGGATTTATGTGTGAATTAAAAATAGGCTCTCCTGTGTGTGGAATATCCAGAGAGGGAAGATCTCTAAGAATTAACAGAAGGTTTCAAAGCACACCAGTGTTTATCAAGGACACACATACACACTGCTTCTGGCATTTCTCATGTTTTGGCACAACTAGGACAGGCCCTTGGTCTTTCCCCACCCTAGTTACTGATAATTTAGAGAAGACAACAGGTCATGGAGCTGGGCTGACTTCTGTGGAAGCTGCTGCAGTGGAAAACCCACATCTATGGAACTTAAAGAGCCTGACTTAAAAAAAAAAATGAATCCAAACCAGAAAACACTCTGGTTTACTTAGAATCATAGAACTATTTCAGTTGGAAAAAGACATTTAAGATCATAGAGTCCATCAGTGATCTAACTACCAAGCCTGGTGCTGAACCATGTCCCTCAGTACCATATCTCTGCCTCTTTGAAACACCTCCAGCGATGGAGATTCTACCCTCTGTTTCAGTGTTTGAGTACCTTAAAAGAACCTTTATTTGGCTCACTTGAGAAGGGGAAATGGCAGAACTCATTCTGGTCTGGATAAAATTAGTTCAGAAGAACCATTAGTGTGATGGTAAGTAATCTCTCCAGGACTTTGCTTTCACCTGACATCATGAACATAAAATCTGCAGAGATGTGGTGCTGAGTGACATGGTTTAGCACCAGACTTGGTGGAGTTAGAGAGTGTTTGGACTTGATGTCATCTTAAAGGTCTTTTCCAGCCAAACCAATTCTTAGATTCTAACATCTGTTAACAAAGGCTAGCACTAGGAAACGCTCATTAGCAGAAGGCAAGAGGTTGTCATTCTCTTTTTTAACTTATATTCTAACATATACATGCATGTCTGCAAGTGTGTGTTGGAGTTAGGGAAGCTGCACTGGATCACAAGAGTTTCTGCATCTCATTGCAAAGAAACCTGAGAAAGGAAAACACAAAAAGGGCATGTGTCTATTGCAATGGTGTGAAGGTTTGGGAATTCCCCCACCCCCCCACACTTTGTAAAATGACCCAGACTAGCACTCAGTCGGCTGGAAGTTAAATGATGAAACTCTATTTACAGCTTTGCACAATGTACAGCAGATATTTACACTATATACACAATATTTACAGAAATAAATAAACNGAGACTGACTTATCTATTGTTTTGGTTAGTGTTCCCAAACAATTCTCCAGCAAGCGTATGAGTGAAGTAGACATCATGATGTTTTCCTTTCTCAGCCTATAGTGTAATTTTCTCTATTAAAATATTCCAGTTAGCCTCAAACCAGCACAAATGGGTCTGGAGGAGGCCCACAAAGATCATCAGAGGGCTGGAGCACCTCCCCTGTGAGGATGGAATGCAAGAGTCGAGTCTGTTCAGCCTGAGAAGAGAAGGCTCTGGGGAGACCTTATAGCTGGGAAGGGACTTTTTACAAGGGCTTGTAGTGAAAGGATGAGAGGCAACAGCTTTGAGGTGGAAGATGGGAGATATAAACTGGAGATTAGGGAGAAATTATTTACAGTAAAGATCATAAGACACTAGAAATGGTGACCCAGGGAGGTTGTGGATGCCCACTCCCTGGAGGTGTTCAAGGCCAATTTGGACAATGCCTTGAGCAACCTAGTCTAGGTTGCAGTCAGAACTGGATGACCTTGAAGGTCTCTTCCAACTCACAACATTCTGTGATTCTCTGATGTGATTTTTTTCTCATTGGTTCTTCATCCTGGCCCTCCCAACTTAGCTCCAACTTTAAAACTGTTTAAATAAAATTCAAATTAAGGAATATGTCAGAATTGGAAAGATTATTATAAGGCAAAAAATCCCTCACATGCCAGTGGATTTCTTACCCTCCTGATGTAGACTATGGATTTGTCTGTGAAAACCAAGTGAAAGCTTTCTTTGGTGCATTGTCATTAAAACAGTTAAAGGCTGCAAATCCTTTACTGTCAAGACAACAGCAGGATTATGTTTGAATCAGAATAATGAACAACATGTTCTGTTTAATCACAGAAAAAAGGGATTTATAAGACTACTTCTACCATATTCCCACCAGTGCAGGAATTTTCTGTGCAGGCTTTTTCTGGGCAGTGTTAGGTGTGATGCATCATCTACTGCTTTACTGGGGGTCTTGCAGAAGCTTTTAATGGATGGTTGAACCTGCTGGCCGTAAAACACCATTGGCTGCTAGCAGAACGTATTTTTAGGATGAGCTTTGTAAATATCTTCTCATCTAGGATGAGAGCAAATGGCCTAAAGCTGCATCAAGGGAGTTTTAGGTTGGGTATTGGTTGGATATTGAAAGAACCTTCTTGCCTGAAAGGGTTTTCAAAGACTGGACCAGGCTCCCCAAGAAGGTGGTTGAATCCCCATCCCTGGAGGTGTTCAAAAGACACAGAGATGTGGTGCTAAGACACATGATTTATGCTTGGACTTGATGACCTTGAAGGTCTTTTCCAACCCAAACAGTTCTATGATCTTGAGATATCAAAGCTGGTTGAAAATATAGAAAAGGATTTTCTCTCCTTACCAAGGTATTTTCCCTGGAACTCATTTTTCACCTTGGTTTTCCTAATTTCATTGGAGAACTTCTCATTGTATCTTTCTGAGAATTCTAACATATTTTCTCCCATCACTCATGTCCCTAAACCTTGGTATCCTTAGTCTTCCTTCCCTGAAGTTGTGTTAATGTGGACTGTAAAGTGGTGCTTTGCTTTGACCACACTTCAGCTGTTAGGAGATGTCCCTTTAAAATACTGTGTCTTGATAAAATTAATTGTAGGAAGATTAGGAATTCTTTAAAAAAAAAAATCAATCAAAGAAACAAATTAAATACAAAAAAAACCCCAACCAAAACTCAAATAACTCCAAAAGCAGAAAAAATTTTTTCTTCCTTTTTGTCACTCAGAAAACTGGGGTTTTTTTAACCAACATTTGTCAAATTTTATGGGTAACATTTGCTGTTTTCTTTATTTCCTGGATAAGAGAGAAGTTAATTTTTATACTTTTTCCTTGTCTATAACTGTAGGATGAGGATCTACATGATTTCCTTCTAGCCCAAAGCATTCTATGATTCTGTGATTTAAGGTTAGTTTTTCGTGTCTAACCACGTGTCCTGCATGGGCCAAAAACCAGTTAAAAATACCAAACTAATAACCTCTTCCAGAAGGCAGTTCATCCCAGCATAGGACTGGATAAGATGCCTGCTCCTCAACTCTCTGTTGAGGAAGCCTAGAACAACTATTGTATGTAAGAGCTAAACCTACCTCAGAGTGCCTGGACAGTTGCCCAGCAGAAAAGAACCTGTGTGTGCTGGTTGACAGCCACCTAAAGATGAGCCAACAGTGTGCTCAAGTACCCAAGACAACCAGTAGCATCCTGGTGGGCATCAGGAATAGTGTGGCCAACAGGATGAGGACAGTAGTTGTCTCCATGTATTCAGCACTGCTGAGGCCACAGCTCAAATACTGGATTCAGTTTTGTGCCCCTCGCTCCAGGAAAGACATTGAGGTGCTGGAGCAGGTCTAGAGAAGGACAACAAAACTGGTGAAGGGACTGCAGAACAGGTCTGGGGAGGAGTAGCTGAGGGAATTGAGGTTGTTTGGTCTGGAGAAGAGGAGGCTGAGGTGAGACCTCATTGCTCTGTACAACTTCCTGAAAGAAGGTTGGACCCAGGTGGAAGTTGGTGTCTTCTCCCTAGGATCAGGCAATGCAACAAGAGGAAATGGCCTGGAATCATGCCAGGGGAGGTTTAGGTTGGAGATTAGGAAAAATTTCCTTTCTGCAGGAGTGGTCAGGGATTGGAACAGACTGCCCAGTGAGGTGGTGGAGTCACCGTACCTGGAGGTGTTCAAGAATTGCTTGGGCACTTTGGGATGTGTTTTAATGGCCGTGGTGTTAGGTTCACAGCTAGACTTGATCTCAAAGGTCTTTTCCAACCAAAACATTTCTATTGATTCTATGAAAACAGTGCTGCTTTGGTTACTCTGGAAAATTGAAGAGACACTCAACTTGGGCTCTCACTATTTAAGGTCCTACCTTTAGCTGTCTAGGAACAGAGAGGGATTAATCATTGCTCTAGGTTATATGTTCATGTCCCATTAGAAGAAAATCCTGGGAAAATTCTTTATGACACCATTTTCTATAGCAGGGAGAGTCTTTAGTAGAAAACCATTTGCTACAGTGATCAGTCAATAAGTAGGAGGAGAAGCAATTCTATCAGTAGCCTGAAGAAACTACAATTTAAAAATGCTTTCATCAGCCGCTGATTGTCAGACCCTCAGCTGGTTTTTGGGATTTGTTTTTTTGTGGGTTTGTTTGGTTTTGGGGGGAGAGGGTTGTTGGGGTTTTTTTGTTGTTTAGGGGGAGAGGGGGTGTGTCTTGGGGTTTGGGGTTTTTTTGTTTGTTGGTTTGGTTTGATTTTGTTTGGGTTTTGTTGGTGGTTTTTTGGGGTTGGGTTTTGGGGTTGTTTTGGTTTTGTTTTTTTTTTAATTCAGAAAGCTTTAGAAAGTGGATAAAAAGAAATGTTCTACTTCAAAACCTTCCAATATCAGTTCCTCCAGGTCTTCTCTGGGGATCTGAGTCTTGTTTAGCAGCTCCCTAATTGGGGGATTTTGAAACCTGAATTGCAGAACTCCTCAGGCTAGAAAATAGTTATTGTTGGTGAAGAGAAGTGTGAGAGAGTTGTTGGTCAAAAGTAGTATGACCAGCAAGTTGAGTGAGGTGATTCTTCCCCTCTACTTTGCTCTGGTGAGACCCCACCTAACATGCTCCATCCAGTTCTGGTGCCCCTAGAAAGACATAAAATTGTTGGAGAGAGTCCAGATGAGGCCACAAAGTGGATCAGAGGGCTGGGACACCTCCCCTGTGGGGACAGGTCTGCTCAGTCTGGAGAAGGTCTTAGGGAGAACTAGAGGCCTTCCAGTACCTGAAGGGGGCTACACGAGAGCTGTGGAGGGATTTCTTACAAATCTTTGTAGTGATAGGATGAGGGGCAGTGGCTTTGAGCTGGAAAAGGGGAGGTTCAGGCTGGAAATTGGGATTAAATTCTTTCCAGTGAGGGTGCTGAGACACCTGAACAGATTGCCGAGGGAGGCTGTGGATACCTCTACTGTGGAAGCCTCTACTATGGAGATCTTCAAGTCCAGGCTGGACAAGGTCATGAGCAATGTGGTCTACCAGAAGGTGTCCCTGCCCATGTCAAGGGGATTGAACTGGATGATCTTCATGGTCCATTCCAAACCATTCTGATTCTATGATGTGACAACAGTAGCACTTGGGCCTAGTTTCTTAGACTTTGCAAAAAGTTTAAGGCCCTTTTAGGGAAAAAAAATCACCTTGGTTTTGGTCTATAGGCAACATCAGTGTTGAAAAGTTCATAGGACTTCATTCTCTTGCTGATGCCAAGTAGTAAAACTCTTCCCTAATCTTCTCACTGCATGCTTTTATGTTAGTAGAAACCTCTACCTTAGTGGTTGTGGACTCATTCCTCCATCTCCGGTGTGCAGTCCTGTGGTGAGGCAAAGTGACTGAGCCCTTCCTTGGCTTGTTTCAGTAACAACTCTTATTCTCTGTCGATGTGTGTTATCAAATGAGAGCCCAGAAAACTTGTTCCTTTGTGCCATGCATCCAAACTCAACCAAAATTTGGTGGTAGTACCTAAGCATCACTTTGTTATTAAGACCATAACACTTGTAGGATTTCTGTTTTCAACGTGTAGGACTGGGAGTCCTCCAGATTTCCAAACCTCATGTGGTACTGCCCTCTGACCATCTCCCCTTGATGCATGAGGATGACAGCACTATTTGTAGGACTTGGGTGAAGATGAAACACATCTTATCTCATCAGCATCAGTTCTGAATCTTTGGCACATTTGTATTGTAGGAAGAATATTTATAAGAAGGTAAATGCACAGGCACTCTTGTGGTATCTTCTTGAAGGGAATTTCTTTGCCAGTGATTCCTTTGGCTCACTCAGCATTGAAAACTGTTTGAAAAATAGTGTTTTAATATGAGCATAAAGTGTTCCTCTGATGGCTGATGTTCTTGGTTAGACCATCAGCACTGCTGTTCTGCAGATATCAAGAAAACATGTGGAGACTGAAGATTGGGTTACTGCTAGTGATGGGAAGGGGTTTGAAATAAGTTTATTTAGTTAATATAAAAGCTACAGCTTAGAAAATAACCTGTATATTGTGTCATGACACGCAGCAAAGCAGATGCTACCTCTTTTTTCTGTCATCTGTCACACATTTTTATGGTTTCTGTCACCTGTTTGCTAGCTTGGAGATTGAAAAATAGGACAGCAAATATATTAGATGGGACCGTGTTTTCTGAGGCACTCTCTTCTATCTCATTTCAAATGTGGGCACTTCCATGTCCTAATGAATGGTAATGTAAATGGATCCAGAGCCTCTGAAGGCCTTTAGTCCCATTGAGCATAAGTTATAGGTAATACGGTCATTCTGAGTAAGAGACATTCCCCCCGAACCACTTCAGTTCCCTTATAACTCCAATCTGACCCAAGGAGATACTGACATTTGATATCTTTGGGGAGCTTGAATTATTGTTTGAGCTGTTTCAGTGATCTTCCTTCTAGTGCAAACTCCTGCACACAATGAACTGCTATCAGCCTGCAAAAAAAGTATCTTCTTTCTTCATCAAAACTCACCACATTAAGAGCCCTAGGTCAAGTTGTGACCTTACCAGTGCTGAAAATGGGGGACAGTCACTTCCCTGGTCCTGCTGGGATGTGGAAAACATACAGGCCAGGATGCTATTTGCCTTCTTGGCCACCTGGGCACACGCTGGCTCATCTTTAATTGGCTGTCCATTGACACCCCCAGCTCTTTCTTTGCTGGGCAACTTTCCATCCGCTGCCTCAAGTCTGTAGTGTTGCATGGGGTTGCTGTCACCCAGGTGCAGCACCCAGCACTTGGACTTGTTGAATCACTTACAATTGGCTTCAGCCCATCAGTCCAGCCTGTCCAGGTTCTTCTGTAGAGCCTTATTATCCTCAAGCATTTCAACATTCCCTGCCAGATTAGTGTCTGCTGCAGACTAACTGATAGTGCCTCCATTCCCTCATATGGATCACTGACAGACATTAAAGACAATAGGCACAACACTGAGTCCTGGGGAATACCACTTGCAACCAGCTGCCAACTGGATTTAATTCCATTCCTGGACATCCAGTCACTTTTCCACCAGCAGAGTCCACTCATCCAAACCGTGAAAAGTCAGTTTATCCAGGAGGATGCTGTGGGACAGCGTCAAATGCTTTAGTAAAGTCCAGTACAACAACTCTGTTACTTCAAAACAAAGCAAAGCAAAGAAAAACACAAAGAAAAAAAAANAAAGCAAAGAAAAAAACAAAAAAAAAAAAAAAAAAACCACCCAACCATAAAACCCACATCCATAAACTGTTTTGAATTCTCAAGTCTGCTAAGTGACAGGACTGCAGCTTCAGAAATGGAAGGTTTTTACTTCTGGGAAGCTATGATCCTCTAATGGCAGCCTTCCCAGCATGAAGTATTCCTGTCTTGTCAAAGAAACTTTGAAGGGAAAGGCTGCTCTTTCATCAGCATCTTGAAAAACTCTGTTGTTAGTTGCATTTTGTGTACGCCTTAAGTAACATGAAGAAATTATGTTACTTGATGGCCTAACAAATAATGGGCACAGTTGGCTGTCATCTTTGTAACATCACCCTGCTCATGCTTGTCTAGCTGCCAAAAGATTATTTTGTATTGCCGAGCACAATATTTCCCCACAGGCATAATCCCATCTATCTTTTATCCCATACCACAGGCAGGACAAAGAGTTTGTTCCAAGTTGTGCTGTCCCTCTGTTCATAGAATCACAGAATGGTGTGGATTTGAAGGGACTTTCAAGATCACACCCTTCCAAACCCTCAACATGGGCAGGGACACCTTCTATGAGACCAGGTTGCTCAAGACCCTGTCCATCCTGGTCTTGAACACCTTCAGGGAGGGGGCATCCACAACTTCACTGGGCAACCTGTTCCAGTGTCTCACCACCCTCACTTGAAAGCATTTCTTCCTAATCTCCGGGCTAAATCTCCTCTCTTCCAGCTCAAAGTCATTGCCCCTCATTCTGTCTCTACAAGCCCTTGTGAAAAGTCTTCTAGGTGTCTTCCAAAAGTTATAGTCCAAAAGAGATGACCCTCCTGCCTATGGTCTATATATTTGTTCTGGAGGCCTGATGGCCAGTTTGCTGTCAGTCTGAGATCCATACTGTAGTGACACAGATTTTTTTGCCAGATTTTTCTGGGCTTTCACAGAACTGCATAATTGTTGGGGTTGGAAGAGATCTGTGGAAATTACCTAGTCCAAATTCCCTGCCAGACCAAGTTCACCTAAATCATAGAATTGTATAATGGTCTGGATTGGAAGAGACCTCCAAAGCATGTTACACAGGACAGCATCCAACGGGGCTTTTTATGTCTCCAGAGATGGAGACTCCACCACCTCTCTGGGCAACTTGTTCCAGTGCTCTCTCACCCTTAAGGAAACTCCTCCTCATGTTTAGATGTAACTTCTTACATTCGTGTTTGTGGCCATTACCTGTTGTCCTGTCACTGGGTACCACTGCAAAAATAACTGACACCCACCCTTTAAGTATTGATCAGCATTGATGAGATACCCCCATAGTATTCTCTTCTCCAGGCTAAAATCCCAAATTCTCTCACTCTTTGTTCACAAGAGAGGTGTTTCAGTCTCTTCATCATTTTTTAATCCCTTTTCTGTACCCTGTCCAGCAAGTCCCTGTCCCTCTTGATCTGGAGAGCCCAGAACTGGAAACAGGGCAGAGTCGGAGGGGAGGAGAATCTCCCTTGAGCTTCTTGCCACACTCTTCTTGACTCAACTCATGCCATTTGCCTTCTTGGACACAAGAGCATATTGGTATTATCCTAAGGTTGTGTGACAAGATTTCTAAGTGCTGGACAGCACCCTGGGACAGCAAAATATCATAAAGAAATTAAATCTGAATTCTGGCAGTGTTTAACATCTTTGCTGGTGATGTGGACAGTAGGATTGAGGCACTCTCAGCAAGTTTGCTGATTACTCCAAGCTGTGTGGTGCAGTCAACACGGTAGAGAAAGGAATATTATGCAGAGGGACCTGGACAGTCTGGAGAGGTGGGTCTGTACTACATGTATGAGGCTTCACTGTATTTCCAAATAAAAGTAGTTTAGGAGAAAGAAAGAAAACTGAACACTACTGCTGTTACAACTTTGTATGTGCAGGCAGTGAGTATAAAGTCTTTATGCTAACAGTTGTATTTTGATATTTGCAGGTAGTTGAGAAGCTCTCTGGCTGTGTCCCAAATAACTGATACCTGGTGTCTTTGAATGTCCAGGCAGATTGATCCTGTAAGGGGCAATTTTCATTCAACATGCCTTCTTTTTCTCATATTGATTCAAATGTGCAACAAAAAGATTACAGTCTTCTATTACTTATTTCCTGAAAAGAAACCCCTCTGTTATTGGATAAGTAGTGTCTTGAGGTCCTATTCATTATTTGATGGATACATGTAGGGTTGGTTGCTGCCTGTTGCTGATTCTCTGTGCTGATATTTTCAGCGGCTTGCTGCTTGTGTAGGTATAGTGTTCACCAGAGAAAGCACACCTTGGAGAAGTGTTGAGCTGGAAATCCTAGTCTCAGGGAAGCACTGAAGTAGCATTTTTTTTTTTTTAAATGTTGTTTAGCACCTAATTATGGTTTGTTTTTATTTTATTTTTTTTTTCTTCTTCTGGGGGCCATGTACAGATATGAACTCAAAGCAAGAGATCATGCTACTAATGCACCATGACAAGAGCCTTGGTCTAGCTTGGTAAAGGCTTGTTTAATATCTTTGCCAGTGATCTGCCTGAGGGGATTGAGTGCTCCCTCAGTTAGTTTGCAGATGACACTAAGTTGAGCAAAAGTTTTGATCTGCTTGAGGGTAGGAAAGGCAGGAGGTTCAACAAAGCCAAGTGACAGGTCCTGCACTTGGGTCACAACAACCCCATCAATGCTCTAGGCTTGGGGCAGAGTGGCTGGAAAGCTGCCCATCAGAAAAGGACTTGGGGTGCTGGCTGGCAACTACCTGAACATGAGCCAGCAGTGTGTTCAGGTGGCCAGGGAGACCAACAGCATCCTGGTCTGGATCGGCAATAGTATGGCAAGTGAACCAGAGCAGTGATTGTCCCCCTTAGCACTGCTGAGGCCACACCTTGAGTACTGGGTTCAGTTTTGTGCCACACAAGAAAGACATTGAGGTATTTGAGCAGGTCCAGAGAAGGGCAATGAAGGGTGTGAAGGGTCTAGAGAACAGAACTGGTGAGGAGCAGCTGAAACACTGGGATATTTTGGCTTGGAGAAGAGGAGGCTGAAGTGAGACCTTTTGGCTCTCTACAACTCCCTGAAATGAGTTTATGTTCACTTGTTCTCTTGAATAACTAGCAATGGGAGGAGAGGAAACTGAGACAAGTTGCACAAGGGGAGGTTTAGGTTGGATTTTAGGAAAAGTTTCTTTACTAAAGGAGTGTTCAGGCAGGGGAACCAGATGTCCAGGGAGGTGGTGGAGTCATCATCCCTGGAGGTATTAAAAAAAATTTGTGGACATGGCACTTCAGGAGGTGGAGGTGTTTGGTTGATGGTTGGAATTTATGATCTTGGAGGTCTTTTCCAATCTTAATGCTTCTATGATTTTATGATTATGGGAACATCTCTCCCAGGACACAATGCCTGTAGCATTGGGGACTGGAAGGTCTAAACAAGTGCCACAGGATGATTCCACAACCCCTGGAGTATCACATACCCTAGTAGATGTACTTGTCAATAATAGAAGAAATACATGTTGGCTGTTTAAACTAGCCATCTAGGTCCTGTCTGCACTCAGTGTTAATCTGAGGTCACAAATCTGTCTCTTGCTTGTGAGTGGTAATGACAGACTGCAGCTCATTGACCTGGAGATGTGTGGATGGAGTTTCAGAGCAGCTTAAGCTACTTACTGCCTTACCTTTGATGATGAAACCTTTTCCATTCCTACCACTAGTCCCACCTTTATTTCAAATCCCTGTGTCCTTCAGATTTCTCTGCACCTCCCAGTGTTGATTTTCAAATATTAACGAACTTGCACCTTTATGCAGGTGATTCATTCCTTCCCTATCACTTCTCTCCTGACATTTGAAATTGGATTTTGCAGCAGTACCTCTTGCCTCCAACTGATAAGAAATGTTTGTTTCTGGCAAGATGGATTTTCTGTCTTGCTCCTTCCCTCTCTCCCTTATCTACCCCCTTTTGCATTGTTCTTGCTGTTCTTTGTCTTCATTTTGGTCTTCTTTAATTTTTGTCTTCTTTCTTCTCCATACTTTTCTTGTCTGCTTTCTCTCTGTTTTCTCCTTTGTTCTTCAATTTCCTTTCATAGACACTGGTTTTCCCAGGTCCTGCACCTGGGCCAGAAAACCTCCATGCAGTGCTACAGTCCTGGGGAAGTGTAGCTGGAAACCTGTCTGGCAGAAAGGGACTTGGGGATTCTAACTGACAAATAGCAGAAAGGGACCTGCGGGTTCTAATTGACAAATGGTTGAATATGAGCAAGCATTGTGCCTAAGTGGAAAAGAAAGCCAATGGCATCCTGGCTTGGGTCAGCAATGGTGTGACCAGCAGGAGTAGGGCAGCAGCTGTCTCTCTGTACTCTGCACTGGCGAAGCCACACCTCAAGTCCTTAGTACAGTTTTAGGAACAACACTACAAGAAAGACAGCAAGGGTCTGGAGAAGGTGGGAAGAAGAGCAATTAAGCTGGTGAAGGGCCTAGAGAATGAATCTGATGAAGAGCAGCTGAGGATCCTGGGCCTGTTTAGTTTAAGAAAGAGGAGGCTGAGGGAAGAACTTACTGTCCTCAACAGCTACCTGAAAGGACAATGGAGAGGTAGGTAAGTGCTGATCTGTTCTCACAGGTAATTAGTGATAGAAAGAGAGGGAATGACCTCAAGCTGCAATAGAGTAGGTTTAGACTGGACATTAGGAAATGTTTTTTTCGCTGCAGGAGTGGTCAATCATTGGATCAGGCTACCCAGAAAGGTGGTTAAGTAACCATCCCTGGGTGTTTAAAGGTTGTTTAGATGTGGCACTTAGCAATGTGATTTAGGGATTGAACTCAGCAGAGGAGGGTTAATTGTTGGACCTGACAGTCTCAAGGGTCTTTTCCCACCTGAATGATTTTATGATTCTATGTGTCTGAATCCCTCAACCTGGAGCTAATGTAGTGGCTATAGAGAAAAGAAAGTCCAGTCCCTCATGGCAACTCTGGCCTGTGAGATGTACCTCTAAACATCAAGCCAATATTGACTGTTCTAAACCAGCAAGCTAGGACTTGTCTGTACTTAGTGTCATCCTGAGGTCACAAATCTGTCTCCTGCATGAAAAAATACCCCTGAGTGGCAATGACAGACTGGAGCTCATTGACCTAGAGAGATATGGGTGGGACCTCTACACTTACAGTCATCGCTGGATCTCTTTTCCAGAAACATGTTGGTTTCTTTGACTTTTTCAGAAGGACTTTGTTTTGGGGTTTTTTTTCAGTCAAAAATTGGTTTGATGGGTTGAGATTTGTGTATGTGGTTTAAGAGAACCACACAGGGTTCAAGCTGTTGCCTTCCCATTTCCAGAGAGGGCTTATGCCGTGGTCATTATTTCTTGTTAGACTTCAATTTTGCATAAATAATTAAAGATTAGTTGAAGCCAAACAAACTCTAGGCCAAACAAACTGTGGGCTAGACAGTCACCTGGAACAAACTGATCACAGGACCACTAATGAATTTGCCACTGGGCTGGCTGCCACTCTGTCATCTTTCACTGGTTTCTGTGCCAAACAAAATCTAGTTTCTGTTATACCCTTTTTTCTCTTCCCAAAGTGCAGGAGAAATAGATATTTTTTTGGGAATGGAGAGTTCCTTTCACATCCTCTGAGTGTAAGCATGAGGTTCTTGGGAAGGAATAGATATGGCTTAAACCAAGCTCTGGGGAACACTACTGTTATTGGTCTGTCCAAATGTGAGTCTACGGGAGATAGGCTTTTCCAGTGGGAGGAGGAGGGTGTTAGGAGGGAGGTTTCTGCTAAGAGTGGAGAAAAGCAGAACTGAACCCTGAAAACCTTTTATTGATGTCACTGGAAAATGAGGTTAGAAGATGTGAAGGTTTGGGAGTTCCCTGCCCCCCCACACTTTGTAAAATGACCCAGACTAGAACTCATCTGACTGGAAGTTAAGTGATGAAGCTCTATTTACAGCTCAGCACAATGTACAGCAGATATATACACTATATACAGAATATTTACAGAAATATACAAGTAAAAGGTGATACAGCAACACAACTCCCCTCCCAGAAATCAGAGACCCCAGGAGGGGCTCCCAACCACCCTTCCACCTTCTCCCCACCCCTGTACCTTACCCCAAGGTTTGCCTTACGTGCAAGGTAAATTAGGAGGATCAGCCAGGGGGGTTAGAAGAAAAGTGGTTAGTGAGGATTAATCAGCAGAAGAGCCAGAGCCCAGAAACTGCTAGACTGCCCCAGCAGCTGCTGCTCCAGCAAGCGACAAAGAGAGACTGACTTATCTAATGTTTTGGTTAGTGTTCCCAAACAATTCTCCAGCAAGCGTATGAGTGAAGTAGACATCATGATGTTTTCCTTTCACAGCCTATAGTGTAATTTTCTCTATTAAAACATTCTAATTAGCCTCAAACCAGCATAGAAGATCAGCCTACATTATGAGACCAGATAAAGCAGGAATTTTGTGGATGCTCCCTCTCTGGAGGTATTCATAGAATCATAGAATGGTAAGGTTGGAAGGGACCTCAAGGATCATCTAGTTCCAACCCCCTGCCATAGGCAGGGACACCTCCCACTAGTACAGGTCACTCAAGGCCTCATCCAACCTGGCCTTGAACACCTCCAGGGAGGGAGCAGCCACAACCTCCCTGGGCAACCTGTTCCAGTGCCTCACCACCCTCACTGGAAAGAACTTCCTCCTAACATCTAGTCTAAATCTCCCCTCTGCCAGTTTAAGCCCATTGCCCCTTGTCCTGTCATTGCAGGACCTTGTAAATAATCCTTCCCCAGCCTTCCTGTAGGCCCCCTTCAGATACTGGAAGGCTACTATCAGGTCCCCTCGAAGCCTTCTCTTCTCCAGGCTGAAGAGCCCCAACTC
>VWZE01001554.1:116167-156066 GCA_013396675.1 Eubucco bourcierii | reverse complement strand
TTTTTACCCTTCTTGAAGATGGGTGTTATGTTTGCCCTCCTCCAGTCAGCAGGAACTTCCCCAGTCTGCCATGACTTTTCAAATATGATGCACAGTGGTTTGGCAACTTCATCTGCCAGTTCCCTCAGGACCCGTGGGTGGATCTCATCAGGCCCCATGGACTTGTGCACATTTAGGTTTCTTAGGAGCTCATAAACATCATCTTCTACTATAGTAGGCAGATTTGCCTGCTCCCAGTCCTCACTTTTACCCTCTACAATTTGGACATTGTGGTTGGAGCCCTTGCTGTTAAAGACTGAGGCAAAGAAGTCATTGAACACCTCAGCCTTGTCCATGTCCTTTGTCAGCAGCTCTCCATTTTCCTTCTGTAAGGGTCCCACATTGTCCCTAGTTCTCCTCTTCTCACTAATATACCTGAAGAAGTTATTCAAGGCCAGATTGGATGAGACCTTGAGCAATGTGGTCTATTGAAAGATGTCCCTGCGCATGGCAGGGGGGTTGGAGCCAGATGATCTTTAAGATGAGGAGGAAGGGTGGCTGAGTATGCTGGGAATGCTGGGATAGCTTCTGTGGGCAGCTGAAGAGACCCAGCGATGGATTAGGTGAGACTTCAGTATCAGGAAAGATGGAGATACGGAAGTGTGTAGGGGGTATGTTAGAGCACTAGAAGTGGAAGTACATTGCTGTGGGCACAAGAAAGGCTGGAGAACCTCTACATGCAGAGGCTCCTAGACAAGGCAACAGGTTCAACCTTAGTGTGGAGGGATTGGAGTGGTTTTCCACGGACTTGGGAGTCATTTTCTATCCCATGCACTCCAGGACTTCTAGAATGGGCTAAGGGAGAAGGAGAAATGTATCTCTCTGAGATTTCACAGGCCTTCTTGCAAAGGGCTGCATTGCTGCCCAAGCATCCTTGGCAGCCTGGCTTTGTCAGTTGAGTTTGTCAGGGTCCCAACAGCACCTTCCAGAACTGAAAGAGATCTGAGCTGTATGGCTCCTTTATTTAGTAAGAATCCCAGAGGCCAAACCGAAAGCAGCACTGCTGAAAAGCTACCCCCTGTTACCTTCCTCTGCTAGATCATCTTTTCTTCTGTGTGTGTGCTCGCTTGTGACTCTCAAAGGAGAATTCATTAAAAACCTTCCTTAGAAAACGCAGCCACACGAAGTGACTTCACAGCCTCACTGCTGTCACTGCACTGTTCATTCAAGATGAGAGACTTTCTATCCAGTCTTTATCTCGAAGTTTTATTCCATCGTTGCTGTATTTCCAATTCCATTTTCATCATAATAAGACTTTCTTTTATTTACATTATCGAAACCTTGAATCCATAAACCGTCAGGGTGGTTTTAATGTGGAAGAAGGGCTTTATCACTGCATATAAATACATTTAGCCTGAGATTCATTCTGAGTAACCTTTTGTGAGCTCAGAATAGATGTAACACTTTTGTGTGTGTGTGTGCGTCTGTGTGTGTCTAGTGAGTACCACTAGATTTAAAATGAGATTTATGACATTAGTTGCCATTGTTAGAAAATAGGGGGAAAATACAGGGAATACTTCCCTAGTGTTTCAGGCTGCAGCACTCTGAAATAATACCCCTTTCTCTCTTCCTTCAAAGTAATTTTATAGATATGTTTGAAGAACACTAAGTCTATCTGCTGCATTTGTAAATTTATTTTTTATTTAAAAAAAAAAAAAAAAGACAGTTTGGAAGAAATTTTTTATTCATTATTGTTCGTATAAAAGTACACTCTATGCACCATGACCAGCATCAAAACCATGCTCTGTGCTCTGCATTGAGCATTGCTAGGTAAGCCATAGTTCATGGTAGAGAATGTATGGTTGGATATTCCAGGCAGAGAATATCCTCTTTCTCCTTCCCCCTCCCCTTCACGCCCAGTCGACATTCAGTTTCCTCTCTGTGTCTCATTACCAGCTTGAAGACAGGTTTCTGAGGGAGTTTAACCAAGGTCACAAATAAAGTTTACACCAGAGCCAAGAATTAGATCCAGATTAATAGAATTATGGAATTGTTTTGGCTGGAAGACCATCAAGTCCAACCTTCAACCTAACACCACCATGGCCTTTAAACCATGTCTCAGAGTGCCATGTCCACCCGTTTCTTGAACATCTCCAGGGATGGTGAGTGGGCAGCCTGTTTCAATGCACCACCACCCTTTAAGGAAAGGAATTTTTCCTAATAACCAACCTAAATCTCCCCTGGCACAATTTCAGGCTATTGCCTCTTGTCCCATCACCTGAGATGAGGGAGAAGAGACTGACTCCCACCTCTCAGCAATGTCCTTTCAGGAATTTGTAGAGATTAATGAGGTCTCCCCTCAGCCTTCTCTTCCCCATACTAAACAACCCCAGTTTCCTCAGCAGCTCCTCACCAGAACTGTTCTCCAGACCTTTCACCAGTTTTGTTGACCTTTCAGCCCCACAATGTCTTTCTTGTAGTGAGAGGTGGTGGTGAGGCACTGGAACAGGTTGCCCAGGGAGGTTGTGGATGCTCCCTCCCTGGAGGTGTTCAAGGCCAGGTTGGACGAGGCCTTGAGTGAGCTGTACTAGTGGGAGGTGTCCCTGCCTATGGCAGGGGTTTGGAACTAGATGATCCTTGAGGTCCCTTCCAACCTTACCATTCTGTGATTCTATGAGAGGCCCAAAACTGAACCCAGTATTCAAGGTGTGGTCTCACCAGACCCTACATGCACACTGACTCAGCTAAAACTTCCCTGAGCATCTTGCATGCTGCTGGATTTTTTTCCTTTACCTTCCTTGTTCAATGTTATTGGCAAATGTGTTTGGTGCTCTCCTGGAGCAGATATTGCTGATGCTACCTTTTCTCTTGGAAACATGTGGAGAAGTTGTGTCTGGTGCTATTAGCTCTGCAGGAAAGGTTCCGATCGATTGATCAATTGTGCTGTAAAATGAGCTGTGCAGCTGCTGTATTTTTATCAGAGAAGAGACACAGACACATTTTGTCACAAGACTTGCTCAATAGCTGTTTCACCAGGAGTGCCTTTCAAGCCAGAGCACCTCTCCATTATGGATATTCTGTCGTCTTCTTACTTTTCTTGTCACAAAAAATATATGGTAACTACTAGCTTATGTGGAATTGTTAGTGGCCGAGGCTTTATCACCTGCATGGCAGAATAGAAGGAGCTGAAGGAACAGTGGGTGGGTTATTAGCAAATCTGTGCCTCTGAGTGCCTTTGGTGCTGTTAAGGGAAAGGTGGATTCTGGCTGAAAACAACACTGCTAGGATGAGCTTGTGGGTACAGAAGTGGAAACAACTGGTCTTAACCACTTTGTCTATATGGAGCATGAAATGCCAGGTAAGAAGGGACCTCAAGCATCATCCGGTCCTGTGGTGTCCCTCTCACAGAAGCATAGAATGGTCTGGGTTGAAGTGACCTCCCAAGGTCATCTAGTCCAACCCCATCTGCAATCAACAGGGGCATCCTCAACTACATCAGGTTTCCCAGAGCCCTGTTGTGTCTCATCTTGAATATTTCCAGGCATGGAGTTTCAACCACTTCCCTGCTCAACCTGTTCCACTGTTCCACCACCCTCACTGTGCATAATTTGTTCCCAACAGCAGATCTAAACCTACTCTTCTCTAGTTTGAAACCATAGTTTCTCGTCCTACCCCTGTGAGCTGCATTTTCTGTGTCACACGTGCCCAACTGGATGCAGTATTTAGTACATCCTCATCAGCCAGTGCTTTCCCTGCACAGTGTGTAGCTGACAGTTTGGATGGTTTCTGTGTCTGCCCCATACACCTGAACAGATATTTTGTATAGACAATATCTGATCTTCATTATTGTGGAGTCAGGACTCCTGGGAAGACTAATAATGAGCTTTTCTGGGTCAGACCCCATCGTGATGCCTATCAGTGATGTTCTTCCAAAGTCAGTGTACTGGCACTGATTTAGGGTTTGACCTGTTCCTACCTGTACTCTTCTGTAACTTTGTTTCTGTCACTGCTGTGCTGCACTAACTGCCTGCTAGAGCTGTGGAAAGAGGTTACCAATGAACTTATTTAGAATCATAGAATCATAGAATGGTAAGGTTGGAAGGGACCTCAAGGATCATCTAGTTCCAACCCCCTGCCATAGGCAGGGACACCTCCCACTAGTACAGGTTACTCAAGGCCTCATCCAATCTGGCCTTGAACACATCCAGGGAGGGAGCATCCACAACCTCCCTGGGCAACCTGTTCCAGTGCCTCACCACCCTTACTGTAAAGAACTTCCTCCTAACATCTAGTCTAAATCTCCCCTCTGCCAGTTTAAGCCCATTGCCCCTTGTCCTGTCATTGCAGGACCTTGTAAATAATCCTTCCCCAGCCTTCCTGTAGGCCCCCTTCAGATACTGGAAGGCTACTATCAGGTCCCCTCGAAGCCTNCTGCTGGCCACGCTGCTCTTGATGCAGCCTAGGACTCGGACCTAGACATTTCATGGCTGCTTTTAGAAAATGCATTTCTTAGATTATTTTTTACTACCTTTGTTCTCTGCTTTCTGGCAGACTGCTTTTGATGTCATTTTAATTGTGTATTATTCCTTCAAGGAAGCATTTGGAATCAACTTTCACTTCTAAGGCAAGCTGTCAGCTCTGGGACTCTTACCAGTTTGCCACTCCAACTTTGCATAGTTTTAAATTAAAGTGCAATTTTTTTTTCTTCTTTTTTCTTTTTCTTTGTTTTTTTTCTTTTTCTTTTTTCCTTGTCCCTTTTCATCTTTTTTAACCCTTTTTTTCTTCTCTTCCCTTCCCTTTAGCTTTTTGTCATTTTTTTATGGTTTCCTTTTAGCTTTTTTCCCATTTTCCTTTTTTTTCTTTTTTCCTTTTATTTTTTACTTTTGTCATGTCTCCTTTTTATCCTTTTTAAAATTATTATTTTATAATTTCCCCCTTTTATCTTTTTTAAAATAATTCTTTTATCCTTTTTCTGTTTTATCCATTAAAAAAAAAATCAACCCCCAACCTTTTTCCCTTCTATCTTTTTTCCATTTTCTTTTTATCATTTTATCTTTTTTCCTTTTTTCCTTCACTCATATCCCCTTTAGTTTTTTTATCATATTTTTTCCCATTTTGGGGTGTTTCCTCTTACCCAATAACAGGAGCTTTGTTCTGTGATTAGTATGCTGACTGGCAGATAATGGAATTGAGCCACAGTTTCTTAAGTGCAAAAGCTTCCTCATTACCCAATGCATCTGGCTGCATTTCAAAGCATTATAAAGAGATTTTATTTTGCCTGGGTAAAAGGAGACAGTAGTTTATGCTAAAATATTTATTTTACTAGTTGTACTGTCCAGTAGCAGGTGGCTGACAGGCACGTGGTGCTTAAAGCTTTGAATAAGATTTCAGAGTCATGGAATCATAGAAAGATTTGGGTTGGAAATTACTTCAGAGATCATCTAGTTCCAACCCACTCACCATTGGTAGGGACACCTTCCAGCAGATCGGGTAGCTCAAGGCCCTGTCCAACCTGACCTTCAACATCTTCAGGGAGGGGACATCTGCAACCTCCCTGGGTAACCTGCTCTGGTGTCTCACCATTCTCACTAGAAAGAATTTCTTTCTGATTTCCAGTCTGAATCTTCCCCTCTTCCAGCACAAAGCCACTGCCCCTCATCCTATCAGTACAAGCCCTTGCAAACAGTCCCTCTCCTGCTTTCTTATAGGCCCCCTCCAGGTACTAAAAGGCTACTCTGAGATCTCCCCAGAATCTTATCTTCTCTTGTAATGTTATCACTCCCTGCCCCCACCCTCTCTGCCCCAAACTGAATGGCTTTTGATTCAGCCTGGATATAAATTGGAAGATTTCTGTGTGTTATCGAGTGCAAATTCAAAGTATATGTGGGACAAGCTCCAGTGATAATAAAGAAATGGAAAAGTTTTCTTTCAGATAGAAATATCATCAGAGCATTTCACTGTCACAGGATTTCACCCAGAGAGTCCTCTCCTGCAGCATCTTCCAAGAGGCTGAGGAAAGACCTTCTTGTTCTCTTCTCTCTTTGAAAGGAGGTTGCAGTGAGGTGGGGGTTGGTCTCTTCTCCCTGGTATCAGGTGACATAACAAGAGGAAATGGCCTGAAATTGTGCCAGAGGAAGTTTAGGTTGCAGATAAGGAAAAATTCTTTCATGAAGGAGTGGTCAGGTGTTGGAACAGGCTGCCCGTGGAGGTGGTGGAATTGTTGTCCCTGGAGGTATTCAAGAAATGTGTGGACGTGGCAGTTCAGGATACGGTTCAGTGATCGTGGTAGCATTGGGCTGATGGTCTTAGATGTCTTTTCTAACCAACACAATTTCATGATTCTAATGCCTCCATCTGCTGTCTTCCCTCTAAACTCATCTGTCTGTATCTGTAGAGCCTCTTCTTAGACAAAGCAGTCTTGGTTATTTTTATATCACTCTTTTCTAGTTTGTATCCTTCTTGAGATGGGGTGATCTGAACAGTGCTTCAAGCCTTGATGGTGGTGCACTGGGAGCATAGGTGGAAATGTAATGACAATGCTACGAGTGAGCACATCCTGAAGTATTTTTCCACTGAAGAACACAGACATCAGCAATAACCACCCCTGTTTTAAAAAGGAACCATCCTTGTGGCTGCTTGTAGAGCTGATAGGTCATCTGCAGAGATTTACAATGACACGATTTTCTTATATCCTAGCTGTAGTGAATCTTAGATGTATGAAATTAAAGAGATTTGGATGTGTCTTCAAATTCCCTGCATCATAGAATCATTGAATAGGGTGGCTTGGAAGGCACCTCTAGAGATCATTGAGTTCAACCCCTCTGCCAGAGCAGGTTCACCTAGGGCAGGTCATACAGGAACACATCCAGACCGGTCTCAAAAGTCTCCAGGAAAGGAGACTCCACAAACTCTTTGTACAACCTGCCCCAGGGCTCCAGCACCCTCGCAGCACAGACATTTTTCCTCATGTTGAGGGGAAACTTCCTGAGTTCCAGTTTGTGTCCATCGCTCCTTGTCATATCACAGGACAACACTGAAAAGAGCCTGGCCCCTTCTTGACACCCAACCTTCAGACATTAGATCTCATCTCAGTATTCTCCTCCCCAGATTGAACAGCCTCAGGTCTCTCAGCCTTTCTTCATCAGACAGATGTTCCAGTCTCTTAATCATCCTCATAGCCTCCATATACTTTCTAGTATATCACTGTCCCTCTTGAACTGGAGCCCAGAACTGGACACAATACTCCAGATGTGGTCTCACCAGGACAGAGTAGAGGGAGAGGAGAACCTCCCTTGACCTATTGGCCACACTCTTCTTAATGAACCCCAGGAAACCACTGGCTTTGGCCAGAAGGGCACATTGCTGTGTCATGGATGACATACTGTCCACCAGTATTCCTTCTCCATGGAGCTGCTTTCCAACTGGTCAGTCTCTCACCTCTACTGGTGCAGGGTGTTTTTCCAACCCAGGTGCAGGACTCTACACTTACTCTTCCAGAACCTTGTTAGGTTCCCCCTTGCCCAGGTCTCACTGAATGAAAAACCCAAAATATTAAATACATGAGTCACTTATTAGGAGCAGCATTTGTGACTGCCACATCTCAGTTCAAACTGAATGTGTCATGTGGCATTAAGCAAAGTGTGAGCTGTATTTCAAACGATGGCCTAACTCATAAATAGCATAGCCATAAGCCAGTTGATGGCTTACTTAGAACCAGGCAAATCTAATATCCTGCTTAGCTGCAGGGAATGCGATTTTCTGTCTATCCTCCACACTCCTGTAATTGTTTGTTGTAGAGGATGGTGAATCTGCCAGCTGCCATGAGCTCATTCCTTGCCTTAATGCAGTTAATATAGATGAATATATATTTATTTTAAGGATTCTTTGAAACATCCGCTTCGTTTTTAACAGTTTTCTCAACATAATCTTCCCATGGCAGAGAGAATCTGCAGAGAAAATGACTACAGGCCAAAATATTTATTGAATTACAGACTATTTATCACTGAATTTATTAAAAAAGATCCATAGAGGCTTCAGATTTTTTGGCCAGTCTTTGGAAAGATATACAGCTAGATATGAAATGTCTCACAAAGTAAACTGCCTCCTAACAAATGGCTTTGCTGAAATTTGCTCTGAAAGATTTAAAGGCAAATGCCAGGAAAAATTATATCATAACCATACCCTGGCTTCTCTGGCAGTAGGGGAGAGCAAACACCTATTTCAGAAGCTATATGAAGTTATATGAAAAATAACTTTAAATCCACACTGAGGTATTTGAACTGAGTATTAAATGCTTCCTCAATCAGGAAATTACCACTAACTGTAGCTGTCAGTTATCTGGAATACATGGAAACAGAACAGGAAGCCCTTGCTGACTGTACCAGATACAAAAAAATAAGACCATCCAGGTGAATGGAGATCACTGGATGTCTGTACCCTTAATCAGATAGAGCACCACAGAAGCACAGAAAGGTTTGTGTTGAAGGAGACCTTAAGGATCTTCTAGTTTCAATCCCCTGCCATACGCAGGTGCATGTCCTACAAGACCAGCTTGCTCAAGGTCACATCCAACCTAACTTTCAACACTTCCAGGCCTGGAGCTTCTGGACAACCTCTTCCAGTGCATCACCACTCTCACACTGACCATAACAATAGGAGTTTCTTCCTATTTTCTAATCTAAATCCAGCTTCTTCCAATGTGAAGCCATTACCCCTTATTCTGTCACTCCATGCCTTTGTTAAAAATCCTCCATCTCTCCTGTAGCCCCCTTAAAAATCTGGAATGTCTTCGCAGAGTCTTGTCATCTCTAGGCTGAACAACCCCAACTCTATCAACCTGTCTTCATAGCAAAGGTGCTCCAATCGTCTGATCATCTTTGTGGCCTCTTCTGGACCTGTAACAGTTTCATGACGTTCTTGTGAGAGCTCCAGAGCTGGACTGCAGGTGGGGGATCACTTGAGCAGAGCAGAATGGCAGAATCCCTTCCTTGACTTGGTGCCCATGCTGCTGGGGATGCAGCCCAGGCTTTCTGGGCTGTAATCAATGTTTCCCATCTTTACAAATTCCTTGCTCTTTACAGAGAGCAAACACTGGAAGGGTACCTAAAGGATGGCTGGAGAGGGACTCTATAAAATGTCATGTGATGCCTACCAGTCCCTGATACATCAGTGGTGATAATAGTACTAATGTTCTCCATTTCTGTGCCAGAGGGAGAAACCTAGGAAAGCCTGGAACTTGGAATTGTAAGAGGTACCCATAGTGGATTTCTCCTTTCACCTGTCCTCTTGAAGCAGCTCCCAGTAAAACAAAAGGCCTCTATTGCTCTGAACGAACATCCCTCATGTAGAATATCCTTGCTCCTTGATGAATGGCACATTTCCTTGGGATTTATAACCATGTCTTTCAGGTGGCATCAGGGTAGCAATGAAAAATGAAAAGGAGATTCAGATTTATTAACAGGGAAACAAGAAAGCTGCTTGTTGGATTTTGCTCAGATTCCCGTAACTCTTGAGCTTAAGAAAACCCAAAATACATTCAAAACACAAAGGACCAAGTGAAGGTTCAGCACTGGCTGGTAGGATTGAGTCTAAGCCCATGGCTTGGATCTAAACCTACAGCTTGATTCTAAACCCATGGCTTTAAGTAATCATCACTCTGGCACTGCCTCTACCATGTCCTGCCATTGCAGCCTGGGCTTTGTGTCCTGTCTAGTGGGACTTGTGCCTTCTTCATCTGCTCAGCACAGGATATATATTTAATTGGAAACTTAAGTGCCATAAAAAAAAGCATAGCAGAGAGGGAGAAAAGAAGTGGGAAGAGTTGGATTTGCTTTAGAGAGAAGGGTTTAAATAGTAGGAGGACAGTAGCTCTCTGACCTCTCTCAACCCACCTGATGATGATTTCTCTGTGGAAGACACCCACACTTTTTTTCTGAATGCTAGATCAATATTTCATACATTTATTTCTTCTGTTAGCACAATAGTTGGCTAGAACACACATTAAACTGGAAAAAATTACTGTAAGCTGGTAGCTTTATCTGCCCTCCTAAAGGTATCACAACCAGTCTTGTAGAGGACATAGGAAGCAGGTGAGGCCAACTGTGACAACGGCAGCTGAAGATGTTGCCTCTGTGGTTCTGCAGCTGTTTTATCCTCTGGAGATCAGTATCAGCAATTGTGTATGGACATGGCTGACACTTGCAATGACATCTCTAACATTTGTCTGTGTTTGGAGTGAGCCACCCACCTGCTGGCTCTCCATCATTTAGAAGACTTGAAGAAGTCTTTCCAAGAGGTTTTCAGACTTTGCCTTAACAGGGCATTGCTATTCTTTTTCTTGATGATCAAACTGACATTTAGACACAAGAAAGAGAGATTTTAGGAAGTGCTTGAGTGACCTGAGTCATAGCAGCCTCCATTGTTGCAGGATACCTGGGTGCATAGTTCCATTTGTCTAATTACCTGCTCTGCAAAGATCTGGCTTCATGAGAGAAGGCAAGTTTACATACAGCTTCAAAGAGGAGCTGGGGACTGAAATTGTGTTTAAATCCAGTGAGATGCCTACTAAGATCTGCAAGTGAAAAGACACCTCTGAAATGTGCTCCATCATTCTGACACTTCTAACCACCTGTCCTTAGCTTCCTTTAGCCCATGGGGCCATATCCTCATGGAGCAGCTCATAATGTGTGCTCAAGTACAGATCGTGGACTGAAGCATAAGGCTGCTGTCAGGACAGACTTCTAGAATGACTCACAGCATCATGGAATGATTCGAGTTGGAAAGTGCCTTAAAGGTCATCTAGTTCAAACCCCCTGCTGTAGGCAGGGACCTCTATTCAAAGCCTCATCCAGATTGGTCTTAAACACCTCCAGGGATGGGATTCAACCACTTACTTCCCTGGGGAGTCTACTCTAGCCTTTAAGAACACTTTCATTCATGAAGTTTCTTGTAATATCCAACCTAAATCTCCTCTGCTGCAACTTGAGGTTGGTTCATCTCCTCCTAGCACTTTCCCCACCTCACTTCAGCCTTCTTTCAGGTACTTGTAGAGAGTAGCGAGGTCTCCCCTCAACCTTCTCTTCCCTAAACTAAACTGCTTCCCTTAGCTGCTCCTCACTGGACCTCTTCTCCAGAACTTTCACCAGCTTCATTTGGCTTCTCTGGACATGCTGCAGCATCTCAACGTCTTTTGTGTAGTGAGGAGCCCAAAACTGGACCCAGGACTCAAGGTACAGCCTAACCAGAGTAAAAGTGGAGAGCAGGAGCTAGTCATTGTCATTGCTGATCTCAATATACTGGGCAATATTTGATGCTCTAAAAGTGGATGCAGTAGAGTAACCATTCTGAAGCGTGTTTCATCCTATTTCAACACTACTCAACTGCAAAAAGTATTTTAGCATCAAATAAGTATTCCTTCTCTATGAATTCATTGTAAGAAAACAATTTCCTTACTGGACCTCATGCTGCATTTCTGATCCTTACATTTCAGCCTCTTTTTTNGGTATTGATTTTCCTTGAGAAGATATTTGAAATTTTCAAAAGAATAAAGAAGTGCACATGCCAAAAGTTTGTCTTCAACACTTTTTTTTTAGTTAATGTTAATTTCCAAACCATTATTTGAGCATCTGTCCAGGTCAGGATAGTTCAAGTATTTTTCATCTGTGCTACTTGCGCTCTGAAACTGCAGTGAAGGAAGAGAAATCTGCAAATTACGAAGCATTTGGCAGTGCATGCTACATCTGTTAGGTTATAACTCCACCCATGGTGTGATTAAAAGGAAATGACAGAGAGAGAAGGGCAACAAAGCTGGTGAAGAGTCCAGAGAACAGGACTCACAAGGAATGGGTGAGAGAAATGGGATTGTTTAGTCTGGAGGAGGCTGAGGAGAGACCACATTACTCTCTACAACCTCCCGAAAGGAGATTGAAGTGAGGTGGGTATTGGTCTCTTCTCTCAAGTAGTGATAAGAGGAGAGGAAATGGTCTCAGGATGCCCCAGGGGAGGCTTAGGTTGGATATTATGAAAGATTTCTTTCCCAAAAGAGATTAGACAGTGGAGCAGGTTGCCCAGGGAGGTCTGTGCCTTGGACATGACACTTTGGGACATGGTCTAGTGGTCATGATAGTGTTTGTTACTGGTTGGACTTGATGATCTTAGAGGTCTTTTCGACCTTAATGATTTTAAGATTCTATAAGACACACTGACATGGTGCAAAGGGACATGGTTTACTATCAGACTTGGTAGAGTTAGAGAGTTAGAGACTTGATGATTGTGAAGGCCTTTTCCAATCAAAAGGATTGCATGCATGGTTCTATGTGCATTAATACAGTTTGTGTTGTATGCATTGATGCTTGCCTCATGTATTAAGATCTCTCTTGCATGTGGATACCATCATACCTGTGGAATTATGCCTTCTGGGCATGTTTCTGTGTGATCTGCTTTAGATGATTCTGGTTTGACAAGGTGGTTGGATTCAATGGTTTCTAGAGTTCTCTTCCAACCCCTACTATTCTGTGATTCTGTGAAAGCAAAGCAATATTTAGCGGACAATATTACCCAAGAGACATTAATTCCCCTCTCTTTCTAACCAGTAGTAGTCATACACTTTTAATGGTTGGATTCACAGAGGAAGAAGGAGTGGACTTTAATACAGGGTATTCACATCAGATGCTCTCATAAATCCTACGGGAGCGTGGAATTGTGCATCCTTGAGATGCCCAAGTTAAGTACCTTTAGAAAATATATGTAGTAGCTTGAGTCAGCAGTGTACCCAGGTGGCCAAGAAGGCCAATGGCATCCTGGCCTGCATCAGGAATAGTGTGGCCAGCAGGAGCAGGGAGGTCATTCTCCCCTTGTACTCTGCACTGGTCAGGCCACACCTCGAGTACTGTGTCCAGTTCTGGGCCCCTCAATTTAGGAAGGACATTGAGGTGCTTGAACGTGTCCAGAGAAGGGCAACGAGGCTGGTGAGAGGCCTGGAGCACAAGCCCTATGAGGAGAGGCTGAGGGAGCTGGGACTGTTTAGCCTGGAGAAGAGGAGGCTCAGGGGGGACCTTATTGCTGTCTACAACTACCTGAAGGGTGGTTGTGGCCAGGAGGAGGTTACCTTCTTCTCTCAGGCAACCAGTGACAGAACAAGAGGACACAGTCTCAGGCTGCGCCAGGGCAAGTTTAGGCTGGAGGTGAGGAGGAAGTTCTTCACTGAGAGAGTAATTTGTCACTGGAATGGGCTGCCCAGGGAGGTGGTGGAGTCACCGTCCCTGGAGGCGTTCAAGGCACGTTTGGACATGGCACTTAGTGCCATGGTCTAGTCTTGAGGGCTGTGGTGATGGGTTGGACTTGATGATCTCTGAGGTCTCTTCCAACCCTTGCGATACTGTGATACTGTGATACTGTGAGTCTTGTCTCACTGACTTTCTACAGGTATAAACTGAAAATGCCACTCAGCTTTCCTGCTACCATATGTAAAAGTTAATAAAGGAGATAATTATGTAATCATATACCCAGAAAAATTAAGACTGATGAAAACTCAAGTAGCCCAGGACAGAAATATTCATCAATTTGTTTTCCCTAAGGATATTTAGCATTGGCTTAGCTGCTTACAGCTGGTTCAGAGTTGGCCTGAGTGGTTGATGCTGAGGCACCAGAACTGGTCAGTGTGCTGGTTTGAGGCTAATTAGAATATTTTAATAGATAAAATTACACTATAAACTGTGAAAGGAAAACATGGTGATGTCTACTTCACTCATAGGCTTGCTGAGATTGTTTTGGGAAAAATAACCAAAACATAGATAAGGCAATCTGTCTCTCTTTCTGGGGCAGTCTAGCAGCTTCTGGCTCTGGCTCCTCTGCCGATTAATTTTCACTAACCTCTTTTTCTTCTAACCCCCCTGGCCGATCCTCCTAATTCACCTTGCGCATAAGGCAAACCTTGGGGTAAGGTGCAGGGGTGGGGAGAAGGTGGAAGGGTGGTTGGGAGCCCCTCCTGGAATCTCTGATTTCTGGGAGGGGTGTTGTGTTGCTGTATTACTTTAACTTGTATATTTCTGTAACTATTCCTGTCTATAGTGTGTATCTCTGCTTGTACATTGTGCTGAGTGTTAAATAGAGCTTCAGTCCTTAACTTCCAGCTGGCTGAGTTCTAGTCTGGGTCATTTTACAAAGTGTGGGGGGCGAGGAACTCCCAAACCATCACAGTCAACCAGGTTGTCAGGCATAGGATTCACATTCCAACTCCTGCTATTGTGTTGTTGCAGGTTACCTCCAGAGATTACCTAGTCCAACCCCCTGTTAAAGCAGCTGAAGTTAGTGGTTAAAGCAGCTGAAGCTGGTGGTTAAAGCAGTTGAAATTAGTGGCTAGAGCAATTGAAGTTAGTGTTTGAACTTCTCTCTTATTTCACAGGAGGCATAATTGTGCCCAGATTTCTGTTTCTGCATACCACTTCCTGTGTGGGGATACTGTATTGAATAATACTGTAGGAGAGACTTTTTTTTTTTTTNNGGGGTAGAAGTGTTTTTTTTTTTTTTTTTTTTTTTTTTTTTTTTTTTGAACAAGCACACCTGTACAAGGCAAATATTACAGCCTGGGGTACTCTGTAAATAGCCTTCATAATCCTGCTCTGAAGCAACTTTCCGTGAAGCCATTTTGCACAGTGTTTCTTAGAGAAAAACAAATATATTACAGGACTCTGAAACTCCTCTGCAATATTTCTTCCGCTGACTTTCAAGCGTCATCCTGGGAGCAATGAGACAAGAAAAGAGTCTTTCTTCCTTCAAGGTCTGCAGTGAGCAGTGTAAAGCCATGCACAATGGATTTGGAAGAAGCTTTATCTATTATGACAAGCGAGTGTATCTCCAGGGTGCTCTTCTGTTGTGGAATGTAATTCTAAGCCAAATCATCCATTAAGTCACTGAATGTGGGAAAATTTCTCAGGTTTCTCGAGATGAAAAGCTGATGAAGAGACACCAGTGACTCAGTTCTTAGGAAGGTAATGAAGGAAGTTTATCAGCCCAAATTGTCCCTATTAATTGACAGCGTAATCCTGCAGTGATAGCGTCTGAATCTGCAGAGCTTTGGGTCTCTGTTGGATGGAGGGAGCCTGAATGACATTTTTTTTTTTAGGATCATGTACTCAGTGTGAGTCACAAAATGTTTCAACTGGGAGAAACAAAAACCAGCCAAAACTTGTATGTAGACCTTGCTCCTGGAGAGATGTTTACATGGATATGAAATGCATGATTACAATGCTGCTTCTACACAGAGGGAGATTTTTTTTTTTCCCTTCGGTTTTCATCCTCTGCTCTCTTGCATTTTCTCTTTTTGTTAAGCCCTGAAATTTAACCTTTTAAAATACGCTGTTGAAACCAAAGGAGAAGATAGTCCTGTGGCTGTGTTATCTCCATGACATGGAAAATGATTCAGCATTGGCATACCTGCAGTGATGCAGATCCATAGATCCATACATCCATATCTTCACTTGGTCTTCCGGTGCTGATTAAATAATAGCCTGATAAAGGTTTTTAAAACGAGAATGAGCTTCGTTCTCCCTGATAAGCCTAGAGAAAAGAAGGCTCAGAGAGACCTTTTAACAGCCTTCTACTACCTGAAGGGGACCTACAAAGAGATCAGTGAGGGACTTTTTACAAGGGTTTGTAGTGATAGGATGAGGGGCAATGGCTTTGAGATGGAAGAGGGGAGATTTAAACTGGAGATTAGGAAGAAATTCTGTCCAGATCTGTCCACTGAGGGTAGTGAGACACTGCAACAAATTCCCCAGTGAGGTTGTGGAGGCTCTAAGCCTGGAAGTGTTGAAAGCCAGGTTGAATGCCCTTGATCAACCTGATCTGGTGGAATATGTCCCTGGCCATAGCTGAGGGAGTTTGAACTAGGTGATTTTTAAGGTCTCTTCCAAGCCAAACCACTCTTTGATTCCATGATCATAGCAAAAAAACTGCACTGCATAACTGTGGACAATTTAAAAATAATCAGTGCACTTAATAAGTAAATTTCCTCCTGGGGAAATCTTCATTATAAGGTAGAGTGTTTTTCAAGGAGAAGTTAGCAATTTCTATCTTGGCAAAATTTTGCTGTCTGATTTTTGAATAAAGAGAGTTGAAAGAGTGAAAAACAATCAAGTCTTTTGCAGTTAATAAACACCAGAAAATGGGACACTGCTAAACTGCTTAATTTTGTTTGAGAGGGAATCCTTGGAGAACTGAACCTTCAAAGACTACAATGTCACTTAGGCTTATGAAGATATCAAGTAACCTATGTTAGGAGCTGTAGAAAGGAGTAGCAGAAAAGCATGTAAGGGAGGGGGAACTGCGGAGTAATTTCCAGTGTGTCTGATGTCACATTGCTGCAAGACACAATCTCCGGTAGTAAAATGCCCTGCAGATGCCGTAACTTGTTTCAGCATATGACATCCAATTTTGCAAGGCACAGGATTAAGTCAGGCTGCTGCTGCAGGCATGCCTGAGAAATGCTTTCTAGTTCCAGAAGCATGTCGAGATATTTGCCCCATCTGGGTTTTTTTTTTTGATGGAGAAATAGCCATGAGCATTGGTGTTTGGAGGAGCATCAGTAAATTCTGATAGAAGCAGAGCAGCAATTTCATATGTATCTGAAGTTTTCTATTAAATTCAAGTCCCTGAAGAAGGGTTGGGTTTTTTTGGGTTTTTGTTTGGTTAGTTGGTTTTTGTCATTGTTGTTTGATTGTTTTTTAAAGAAGGTGCATTCAGCTGTCACAGAATACATTGGGTTGGAAGGGACCTTCAAAAGTCACCTTGTCCAATTCCCCCATTAAGGTAATGAAGGTTGATTCATTAAAGGTACTCTTTAAAATAACACCAAACCAACTGAATTAATGATGGTAACCATCTTCACATACGTCTGTAGTGGAATGTTTCAGCTCTGTGTAAAATTCTTTAGTGGAAATTTGGTGACTGAGAAGTTCTCTGAAGTTGTTTTGGTTTAGCAGAGTTGTTCTGTAAAGGGTTACATCTTAGACTTGCATGTTCTGGAGAAGATCCTCTCCTCAGCTAACAGTTCCTGTAAGTGCAATTACTTATTTTCTATACATCACTCATGTATAATTTGCTTTTATGGCTCCTTTTAAAACCCAAAAGTTGAGCCTCTCATCCTAAAGAATAGTGCAAAGTAATCCAAAATAAAGAGTTTTTGAATCCATCCTAATGAATTCTGATTAGGATTCACCTGTGAAGTGATGTCTTGATTGGTTGGAAATTGGTGAAGGAAATATCTCATTTTCAATCAGCCTAATTGGTAGCTCAGGAGGTTTGAAATCTACAGAAAGGGCACTGCACCTTCTGCAGCTGTGGTAAAAGATTTTTCCCAAGCAGCAAGGAAATTGTTGGTAAGAGCTGCACATCCCCCTAAATATTTACACTTAGGAGTAATTGTTTGGCGTAAAAGTAATGTGATAGATATTTGAAGAGTCACTACTATTGTGGTATTGTTGCTTTTAATTAAAGCTTAAGAAGTCCAAAGTCTATAAAACACATTCTAAAAACCTACCATATTCAACCCCCTTTCAACAAATATGTTTCTTGTTTGACTTTTGCATGTTCTGAGTACACTTTTTATTTGTTTGAAGGGACTCAGTTCTCTAGTACAAATCCATAGTGGCAGTACTGGCAGCCTGGTTTACCTCATCTTCACAAAGCTGGTGCAGGGTCTGCAGTATAGACCTTCTGAGGAATGACTGAGGAAGCTCAGATTGTTTACTCTGGAGAAGAGGAGCTGAGGGGAGACCTTCTGGCTCTCTACAACTCCCTGAAAGGAGTTTGGAGCCAGGTGGGTGTTGGTCTCTTTTCCTTAGAAACAGAAACAAGTAATAGGATGAGAGGAAATGTCTCCAAGTTTTGTCAGGAAAGGTTTAGCATAGATATCAGAAGAAACATCTTGACTGAAAGGATTCTCAAGTAGTGGAATAAGCTGCCCTGGGAGGTCATTGAATCCTCATCTCTGGTGGTGTTTCAAAGATGCAGAGATGTGGTGTTGGGGGCCATGGTTTGGTAGAATTAGATGATGGTTGGACTCAATGATCTTTAAGGTTTTGAAATGGCTCTCCAATCTCTGACATTCTATGATTCTATGACTCTGTGATTGATTCTATCTTCATCTCAGTGTGAAGACATGCAATGTGCATTCCAACACCCTTACACAGTCCTAGGTATGGCTGACAATAATGATAAGCTAGATGCAGAGCAAATGTAAATGTAAAAGCTACTCTGGCCCACAGAGTCTGATCTCTGTGGTGAGACTCTCTGGTCTCAAGCTGGATATAAACCCATTAACAACCTAGAAGTAAAAAAGTCTGTGCTGGTTTACCCAGCTGGGAACTTTGAACCAACTTCATAATTCTTCGTGCATTTTGAATGCTTGGCCTGATGTTTCCCACTCTAACCTGGTTGCCTTCCATAAATAGAGAAGCGAAGACACAGCAAATAAATTCCCATACAAAGCCAGTGTAGCTCTTAACTATTTTTAGCTGGATTTTAAAGGTGTGTGAGGAAAGGAAATGAGACTACTTCTTTATTGAACATGTCATGTTGAACCATTTGTGCTGAAGGTTTTCCTACATAGTATCCATCTGTGAATTGAGGGTAGACTAAAACCATGTTCTTAAACAAGGTAGCTGTTTCATGGCAGCTGGGCAGCACAGCTGAGCTGATAACACTTTCTCTGGCTAAGACATAGCCATACAATAATCATGGAGTCATAGAATCATTTTCTTTGGAAAAGACCTTTAAGATTATTGAGTTCAGCTGTTCCCTAACTGCCAGCTCTGGCCCTCAACACCACATCTCTGCAATTTTTAAACACCTACAGGGATGGGGATTCCACCACCTCTCTCAGGAGTCTCTTTTTGAGAACCCTTTCAGTCAAGAAGTTTTTTCTAAAATCCGACCTAATCCTTCCCTGGTGCAACCTGTAGCCATTTCCCCTCCTCCTATCTGCTGTTACTGGAGAAAAGAGCACAGCACAGATTTGCTACTTTTCTGCTTCTGAATCGTGAAACTGCACTCAGGCTCCCACAGAACCCTCCTGGATGTGCATGGTTGCATCCACACAGCCTTACACATTCTCCTGCTTCAGATTTTCTTCTCTTAAACCAGCCAAGGAATAGAATGGCCATGTTGCACCTGGGCATAAACCATTTTTTTTTTTTTTGCCTTTCTGTGCTTCCTAAGCACTTCTCTTATCACCTTGAGCTGTCCACTCAAGTGTAAAGAGAAGTTTCACTACCCACCTTCTAAAATTATAGTTTCCATCTATTAAAAGTGAGAGGCTCAAAATCCTTCTGTGAGGATAAATAGCACAGAATGCTTTGATTCATATCTGCATGCTGGAAATTTCACACATCAAGTGCAATACCATGAATACATCATTATTTTGACAGCTTTGTGAAAAAAGAGGCAAGAGGATTGCATCGCTCAGATTTTTAATTCCTGCAGTTTTACAGCTTTGTGTTTTGCCAAAGAATCAAAATCCTGCCAGCAGAGCAGAGCAGGTGGTAAACGGAAGGGCACCGTGGAGTTGTTATATAAAGGCTTGTCAAATCTCATACTTGGCCTGCAAGCCCTATCAAGAGCTTCCTAGATGGAGTTCCTGTGTCTCTCACCTTCTCAAAATAGCATCTTTTGTGTTTTGTGGTTTTTTTCAGGCTTAGGCTTCTCTAGCTGCAAAAGGAGGGTCATGAAAGAGGGGAGGCTAGATGGCCAGTAGCTTTCCACCGAGGCTGCTGCAGGTGAAAGAAAACAAGCTGGCTTTCCCCACTGGAGGATAGTGGGATGCTCACCACCACTGCCATGCGACAGAAAGAACTTCATGGGCCAGCATTTGGGTAAGACAAAAATCTGTCTGCAGATACCAGGGCCAGAAGTGGTGATCATGTAGCACATAGCTAAACTGGAGTGAAAAATACAGCAGTGTCAGGGTGCTGTGAACAAGGAAACAACAAATGGTTTGGGTTGGAAGTAGCCTTCAAGATCACTCAATTCTAAGCACCTTGTCACGAGCAGAGACACCTCCTACTAGACAAGGAAGCTCAAGGCCATATCCAACCTACCTTTGAACACTTCCAGCCTTGGAGCCTCCACAACTTCTCTGACCAGCCTGTTCCAGTGCCTCATCATCCTTGTAAGGAAGAATTTGTTTCTAATGTCTAATCTAAACTGAGATTCTTCCAGTCTGAAGCCATTGCCCCTCCTCCTGTCACTACAGACCTTTGTCAAAAATCCCTCTCCTTTATCCCCATTTGAATCCTGGAAGGCTGTTCTGAAGTCTCCCCAGAGCCTTCCTTTCTCTGGGTTGAACAGCCCCAACCCCCTCATCCTGTCTTCATAGCCCTCTGATCATCTTCATGGCCCTCCTCTGGATCTACTCTAATAGTTCCATGTCTGTCTTGTGTTGGACGCTCCAGAGCAGGACACAGCACTCCCAGTCTCACAAACCACACCATGGGTGCAGTGAAAGACAATTTATGTTGAGATAGGTGAAGGGAGGCTGAGAAAAAGGTCCTTTGCTTCTCTAAGTAGTAGACTATCCTCCCTTGTCCTCATGTCTCTGTCACTGCTTGCAAAGCTTGTCCACTCAAAAACTTAGGCAATGTGTGAAGAAGCAATAACTTCTAAAACATTGTGAACATTTAATATCCTTTCTTTTTTTCCCTTTGTGTTGTAGATTTGAGCCTCTCTTCACAGTCACAAAATGAGAAATATATTTGTGGAAAACAAGTTTGGCTTTTTTTCCCCTCCTCTCATCCCATGACCCTAGGGGCTAAGCCTTGACTGAAATAAAAGATATATGCATATGTTAGCTTGTTTTGGGGTTTGTTTGTTTGTTTGTTTTCTTTCTCTCGGTTACCTTAATTTCCTGTGCTCCTTGATCTGGATCAGTTTAGGATCATAGCAAGCATGTCCTTTGTTGTGGAGTAGAAACCTGACCTTGTTAAAACTTTGACACTGACTTAAAAATACCCAGTGTGTCAGTGGTGATCTTTCAGTACTTTTGCTCCTGTTTCCAACAGGACACCCAGAACTGCAAGGATAATGCAAAATCATAATTACAGCTAAAAGCAAAGTGAAATTCTGTCACAGCTCTGCAAAGTCTCCTCTAAAGTTCACATTTTTATGGCCTCGTTATTTCACACAAATCCATTTTCTTCTTTCCTGTCACATCTCAAGACATTTTTATTTTATTTTTTTGGTAAGGAATCACCATCTCTTTTCCCCCTGATTTAAATTCTGCTCTGTCTGTTTGGGATATTAGGTATGCCTTAGCAGGGAAATTATTTTAATGATGTGGCTGAGTGCTCATATATATTCAGGCAAGCAAACATAAAATGGTCATTCTTTATATTAAGGGCCTATCCATAGTTTAGAAAAGGTAATAAATGATGGATTGAAAGCATAAATGGCTTCAGCAGTGGCTGGTGTCTATTATGGGGATTATTAGCTCATCAGTTGGAGGGCTACAAGCCACACTTATAAGCAACTTAAACAATGGCTGGACTCCATAACATCTGCTTAACTATATATTAGCATGCAGCTTAACTCTTTATGGACTCTTTATAAAATATGTAAGGGAACTGCTTGAGAGTCCAGCACAGAGCCACAAAGATGCTGAAGGGAGTGGAGCAGCTCCCTTGTGAGGAAAGGCTGAAGGAGCTGGGGCTCTTGAGCTTGGAGAAGAGGAGCCTGAGGGGTGACTTCATTCATGTTTATAAAGATGTGAAGAGCAGCGTCCAGAGGAGGGAACCAGGCTCTGCTCAGTGAAGTCCAGTGATAGCACAAGAGGCAATGGGTGCAAGCTGGAGCAGAAGAGGTTCCATGTGATAACGAAAACCTTTTTCACTCCGAGGGTGACAGAGCCCTGGAAGAGGCTGCCCAGAGAAGTTATGAAGTCTTCTTGTCTGGACACATTCAAAACCCACCTGGATATGTTCCTATGTGATCTGCTGTAGGTGATCCTGCTCTAGCAGGTGATTGGGCTCAATGATCTTTCAAGATTCCTTCTAACCCCTAACATTCTGTGATTCTGTGTGATCCCATGGTGTTTTTGGCACCCAAACAGCAAGGGTGACTGTAAAATTTGCTTATGAATAGGTGGTCTATCAGCTCTTGGGTTTGTTTACATGGGTAATATGGTTTCAAAGGTTACTCTGCCACCTGAGATGTAAGAAATACACTGATTTGCTGGAGCACGTCCAGAGAATGGCAACAAAGCTGGTGAAGGGTTTGAAGAACAGGTCTCTTGAGGAGCAGCTGAATGAACTGAAGTTGTTGATCCTGGAGAAGAGCAGACTGGGAGGACACCTCATGATTCTCTACAACTCCCTGAAAAGGGGTTGTGGTGAGGTGGGGATTTATCTCTTCTCCCTAGTCTCAGGTGATAAAATGAGAAGAAATAGGCTGATGTTGTGCCAGGGGAAGTCTAGATCAAAGATTAGGAAAAAATTATTTCCTTCAAGAGTGGCCAGGCATTGGAACAGGCCCAGGAAAGTGGTGGAGTCACCGTCCCTGGAGGTGTTCAAGAAACATGCAGACACAGTTTAATGGCCGTGGGTGTGCTAGGCTGGTTGTTGGACTCTGTGGTCTTAGAAGTCTTTTCCAACTGAAACAATTCTATGATTCCATGAACTGCGTTATTATCACCCTTAACTTTCCTTAGGAGGTAGAAGTTTCTCATCCTGTAGCCAGCTGCTGCAATTTGGAAAAGTGGACATGGAAGAATTAACAGAAGTGAGGCTTTCAGTTCCCAAGCAAAGGCAGATGTGCCTCAGAGTTGTTTGGGTAGCTTCTCTGAAGGGAACTGACTTGCAGAAAGAACCCCACAACACGTGAAGTGTTGTGGAAAAGGTACATTTATTTGTGGTACCATGTACAGGGAAATCACTCCACCAAACCTGTACACATGCACCTTGTTCAGGTAGCTACATATTCAGTACATGGGTAGAGTTACAGTATTACAGTATCACAGTATCACCAGGCTTGGAAGAAACCTCAAAGATCATCAAGTCCAACCCATCACCACAGACCTCAAGACTAGACCATGGCACCAAGTGCCACATCCAAACCCACCTTGAACACCTCCAGGGATGGTGACTCCACCACCTCCCTGGGCAGCCCATTCCAGTAGCCAATGACTCTCTCAGGGAAGAACTTTCTCCTCACCTCCAGCCTAAACTTCCCCTGGCGTAGCTTGAGACTGTGTCCTCTTGTTCTGTCACTGGTTGCCTGAGAGAGGAAGATAACCTTCCCCTGGCTATAACCACCCTTCAGGTAGTTGTAGACAGCAATAAGGTCACCCCTGAGCCTCCTCTTCTCCAGGCTAAACAATCCCAGCTCCCTCAGCCTCTCTTCATAGGGCTTGTGCTCGAGGCCTCTCACCAGCCTTGTTGCCCTGCTCTGGACACGCTCAAGGGTTAGTACAATTAGTTCTAGGAATGGGTGGGATTATTGCAATCAGTTTTTGGAACTCATTTCCATAATGCCCTGCCTCTTCACATATGCTCATTGCCACCTGGTGGTCATCTTTTGGGGTCTTTCTGATGAAGACTCAACCTCTTCCTTGGTTTGTCCCTTTTACCTTTTGCTTATCTGGCACCAGTTATGGGTCACATTCTTGGCCAAAGTTTCCAGTGTTCTCCTCTTTGAATACAGTATTCCTCTTCTCCAAGGGAGACTTCCTGTGCCTTCTCATGCTTAAACCACCTTTCTTTGTTTATGTCTGATTTACGATACATTGTACAGTTAATGGTTACCTAGGTTGCTACATTCTATATTTTCTATCCCCCTTTTCCCATATCAGAGGGAGGGAGGGAGAATGCTACATTCTCTTGTAGCATTACTCCAGTGCTTTACTGCTAATAAGTCAGATTTTTTTTCCCCTTGTGAAATGTGTTTCTTGTTGTGCCATAAGCATGTTATTTTTATCCTGTTCACTCTGGAAGTGCAGAATAGATTGCCCCCTTCATTTTTTCTGCAACCTTTTATGTACTTGATTACTGCTTTTATACCTCCCCTTAGTCTTCTGTCTACTTTTAGTTATTCTTGTTTCACAGCTTAATTTTTTTTCAGTCTGCAGGAAAATTTGCTTTGGATCAGGCCCCTCGCTGCGTGAAGTTCTGTACCGAAAGCATTGCTTCAGTAGTTGTGCCTGAGGAGGTTTAGGCTGTAGATTAGGAAAAAGTGAAAGAGTGGTCAGGCACTGGAACAGGCTGCCAGGGAGGTAGTGGAGTCGCTGTCCCAGGAAGCGTTCAAGGAATGTGTGGATGTGGCACTTGGAGACATGGTTTAATGGCTGTGGTGGTGTTAGGCTGACAATTGGGCTCAATGATCTTAGAGGGTTTTTCCAAGTGAAGCAATTCTATGGGTCTAACATTAGTAGTATTTACAGTAAATTAATTCAGTGAGTATTGGAATTAAACTTCAGTAACATGCACATACCTGCCTTGTGGCTAAGTAACTGGTGCCAACTAGGAACACTTATGAAGACACCTGATAGCTGTTGAGCCTCCGCAGTCCTTTAGGACATCAGCACGATGCTGGCTGTACCAAATCCAATTTAATTTTGTGTAATTTACACTGAGACTTCTCTCACTTTGCTGGATTTCATTGCAATTGATCAGAGGTTTAAAAAATTAAAGGAGGCTAAAATATATTAAGCTTGTCATCTTTTAGACCTGACTCGTCTTCAGAGTGATCCAGCAGAGGAATATCTGCATGCTGATGGAAGTGGGAATCACTTCTCTTATATGTGAGAAACCTCAGAGATACAGAAGTGTTGGAAGTCATTAGCTTAAGCTTGCCTTGTACATTCACTTTCCTACAGCCAGATTGAACCTGAAATGATTTGGCATGTGTCCCTGATCCTCTGTCATTGATGAATGCCACTTAGTGCCACATTTGCATGATATTTTGAGCAAGATAAATGAATACTTGAATCCTTTCAGAGGTTTTGAATTAGGATTTTTGCCAGAAATGTGATCTTGTTATCATTCTTAACTCACATCATGAATGTTATATCCCATGTGGTATGTCGCAAAGTCCTGAATGTTCATTGTTGTGGCCTGCAATTTCTCTCTGTCTGGTATACAGGCATTGAGAGAGGAGGGGACATGAGAGCTGCCCAATACTACACTGTTTTTTGTACCCCTTTCCTGGTAGAGTGTAGAGAGACCTGCTAAAGGAAGCCTTTAAAGAGGTCTACTTGCACATGGGTAGAGCGACATTGCCCTTCCTTACACACACAAGCTCTAATTATGTCTAGTTGGATACCTGAGGCAGAGAGTGTTTAAATGTGTGGACAGTGGTGTTGATGGAGATCTGACTGAATGACAAAGGGCAAAAGATTGTGATCAACAGTGCAGGGTCTAGTTGGAACCCTGTAGCTACTGATGTTTGCCAGGTGTCAGTCCTGGGGCCACTCTTGTTCAACATCTGTCATCAATGACCAGGATGAAGGGACAGAATGTACTCTCAGCAAGCTTGCTGATGATGCTAAACTAGGAGGGCCCCATCAGGCTATGCTGCTATTCAGCAAGACCTGGACAGGCTGGAGAGTTGGACAGAGATGAATCTTGAAGTTCAACCAGGACAAATGTAGGGTCCTGCACCTGGGAAGGAGTAATCCTTTACCCCAGCACAGGCAAGGGTCTGACCTACTGGAAAGCAGCTCTGGAGAAAAGGACCTGGGAGTGCTGGTAGAGAACAAGTTCACCACAAGCCAGGTAAGTGCCCTTGTGGCCAAGAAGGCAAATTATTCTGGGTGTGTTAAGAAGAATGTGGCCAGCAGGTCAAGGGACGTTCTCCTCCCCCTCTGCTCTTGTGAGGCCACACTTGGAGTATTGTGTCCAATTTTTGGTTCTCTGGTTCAAGAAGGACAAGAAACTACTGGGGAGAGCCCAACAGATGGCCACTAAGATAATGAGGGGACTGGAACATCTACCCTGCAAGGAAAGGCTGAGACACTTGGGCTGCTTAGCCTGGAGAAGAGCAGCTTGGGATCTCCTCAGTGCTGATTAGTAGCTAAAGGGCAAGTGTCAACCAGCTCTAGGTGATGCTTCTTTAACAGAGTTTTGGACTAATCTTCTGAAGTCCCTTCAACCCCCACCATTCCATGATTCTGTGAAGAGACACTTGCTGAGTCTCCTCCTTGCCCATTTTAGTACCAAGCCAGATCTATCTCTTAACTGAGCTGCTCTTTATCTGACTGTTTACAGCTCTGATGCCATACTCATTATTTATTTAAAGAAACTTCCTAGTAAAATAGAACAGCCATTCATAAGCCCCTGACAACAAACAATCATGGCAATTGCCTTTGAATTTCCCTAATTTGCTTGCAAGAGGCAGAACAATGGGGGAGAATAATTGCAGTTATTAAAAGAAATTGCTGCAGGCAAAATAGAACCCATTTGAAAATTCAAATCCAGGAAAAACAGAGAAGGGGGAGAAGCAAAAGGGAGAACCACCTAGTAAGACACCTTACACTCCCTAGGTCCTTTTGTCTGTGTAAAGAGAGATTTCACCCTGTTTGTTCCTCAAGAACTGTTATTTAGAGGGGAAATCAAATCATTTAGGATCAGCTTAGTCAAGCTGTGCACGGCAGCGCCTTGCCTGGCAGAGCCATTGGAAAGCTGTTTTATTCCATCTGCTTCATGCCAATGCAAAGTTGTCCCTTTCTGGAAACTAAGTGTGTTGGAAACCACTATGAGAACTCGCTCTGCCGTCAGCTACTGTACAGTGTGGACTTTAACTCCTTCCTGAACTAGAACCAGACTGATTGTGAACATCAGAATTGCAGAATCAGAAAAGGGAGGGGTTGGAAGGAGACCTTTGGAGATCATGAAGTCCAAGAAGCCTGTAGGATTTTCAAAGAGCACAAGTGGCTTTTAGAGTCAGGTCACCTCTAATGAGATTTGTTTTCTTTAGTCATTTAGGGACAGATTTTCATAGAATCATTAATGTTGGAAAAGACCTCGAAGATCATCAAGTCCAACCATTAAGCCAACACCACCATGCGCACTAAACTGTGTCTCATTTCCACACTTTTAAACACTTCCAGAGATGGTGACTCCACCACCTCCTTGGGCAGCCTGTTCCAATGCCTGACCACTCTTTCAGGAAAGTTCTTCCTAATATCCAATTTAAATCTTCCCTGGTGCCACTTGAGGTCATTTTCTCTCACCCTAATGTTAGTAACTTGGGAAAAGAGACTGACAGCCACCTCCCTCCAACCTTCTTTCAGGGAGTTGTAGGGAGCAATAAGGTCTTCCCCAGCTTCTTTTTGCCATACTAAACAATCCCGATTCCTTCAACCACTCTTCACCAGACCTGTTCTTTAGATCCTTCACCAGCTTTATGCCTTTCTCTGGACATGCTTCAGCATCTCAATGCTTACTCTGTAATGAAGGCTTCAGAACTGAATGAAGAAAAAATTGGATTGTTAAAGGTGTGTCTATGGAGCCTTGGTTCTAGAGTCTATAGAACTATTCCTTTTAGTTCAAGCCGACCTGAGAAGTGGTGAAGCACTGTTTGCCTTTGGCCATACAGAAAAGCTCTATGTAATGGCAGAAGCAAACAGGATTTTGCCATTTCTGTGCCTAGCCTCCTCAGAAAAGTAAGAGTTATAAATGGTTTTGGTTGGAAGGGACCTTCAAGATCACCTAGTTCTAACCCCCTTGCAATGAGCAAGGACACCTTCCACTGGATCAGGTTGTTCAAGGCCTTGTTCATCCTGGCCTTGAACACCTCCAGGGAGGGGGCATCCACAAACTCCCTGTGCAAACTATTCCAGTGTCTCACCACCCTCACTGGAAAGAATTTCTTCCTAGTCTCCAGTTTAAATCTACCCTCCTTGAGCTTCCATCCATTTGCCTTGTTCCTTCACTACAAGTCTCTTGAGGGAAGTTTCTCCCCAATTTTTTTGTAGGCCCTCTTCAGGTACTGGAAGCCTGCTCTAAGGTCTCCCTGGAGCCTTATCATCTCTAGGTTACACAGCCCTAACTCTCTTAGCCTGTCCCCGTAGGGGAGGTTCTCCAACCCCCTAATCATCTTTGTGGCCTCCTTTGGACCCACTCAAATACTTCCATGTCCTTCTAGTGCTGGGGGCCCCAGTACTGGATGCAGTACTCCAAGTGGAGTCTTATGAGAGCAGGAGTAGAATCACCTCCCTTGTCTTGCTGGTCACACTTCTTTTGATGCAGCTCAGCACACAGCTGCTTTCTGGGATGCAAGTGCACATTGCCAACTCATGTTGAGTTTTACATTAGCCAACACCCCTAAGTTCTTCTCCTTGAGACTCCTCTTGAGCCGCTCCTGTATTTGTGCTTGACGTTGCCCTGGCCCAGGTGCAGGACCTTGAGCACAGCTTTGTTGAACCTCCTGAGGTTGGCATGGACTCACCTCTCCAGCGTGTGTGTGGGGGTTCCTGTAGATGCCATCGTATCCATGCGATGTGTTAGATGGACCACACGGGAGGCAAGCTCGGGTAAAGACTGCAACATTAAGCAAGGTGATGCTGATGTGTCTGTACTGTGCACCTGAGCAATCAGGTGGTGTTGTAAGAAGAATCATTGTCACTGGCTGCTGGAATGGGCTGCCCAAGGAGGTGGTGGAATCACCATCCCTGGAGGTGACCAAGGCACGTTTGGACGTGGCACTTGGTGCCATGATCTAGTCTTGAGGTGACGGGTTGGACTTGATGATCTTTGAGGTCTCTTCCAACCCTGGTGATACTGTGATACTGTGAATCTGTGCTGAACACAAGCCACGTGCCTTTGTCCCAGCCACTTCAATAGGGCTTTGTCCAGCATAACTGAGCATGGAGGTAACTCTGGCCTCTGAGTACAAATGAAATGTATTTGTCTCTCCCACTATTCTACAAGGAGATAACAGAACAAAGGATTGCTGCAATTTGAGGGCACGAACCTTCATTTTCTCTCCAGTCCACCTCGATAGAAAAATACTTTGTACTGGCCTGTGATCTTCCCTTCTGCAAGTCAAAGCCCTTTGAGTTCCCACTGCAACTAATGGCAGTTTACCTGCAAATTTTCAGCTGCCTCCAGTACTCCAAATTTGCCACTGCGTTGTAATGAAAAGCAGCCTGCCAACATGGACATCCTTCCAAAGAAACAAGATGAGAGCCAGACACCTGTGGTAATCCTCTTGCATGCCTGTTTTACTTCATGCTTCACCACAGGAGCACAATAAGGCAGTGGAGACCACTGTCAAGTGTTTACAGGATGTGGCTTTATTACAAAAAGAATTGTCAAGCAGTGACTGTATCATAACTTTAGCAGCTGATAGTGTGTTTTATCATTTTGTTTTTTTTTTTTTTTCCCTCAGGCAGCTTGCAGTCTTAATTGCTCAAAAAGAAAAAGAAACTAATTCCTTTTCTTCTTTTGGTGTTTTGGGAGGTAAATTATCCAGTGTTTCAACTCCCTGCTTCCCTGCCTCATTTCTCCTTATCATAGTGGATGGAATTTCCTCTGATCTGCCTTGCTGTAGACATCAAGTAGAAAAAGTGGAAAGGAGCTCTGCAGAGAAGGACCTGAAAGTCCTTATGGACAACAAATTCACCATGAGCCAGCAATGTGCCCTTGTGGCTATGAAGGCAAATGGTCTCCTGGGGTACATTAAGGTACTTTAGCCTGGAAAAGAGAAGACACAGAGGGGATCTTATAAATTCTGATCAATACATAAAGGGTGGAGATCAAGGTGGTGGGGCTGGGCTTTTCTCAGTGGTGCTCAGTGACAGGACAAGTGAAAGACAGGTTTCACTTGAACATGAGGAAGAATATTCTTTTGCTGTGATGGTACAGTGCACTGGACTAGGCTGCCCAGAGAGGTTCTGGGGTTTTGTTCTCTGGAGTCTTTCAAACCCTGCCTGGATATTATCTTATGCAACCTGCTCTAGGTGAACCTGTGAACCTGCTCTAGCAGGGGTGGGTTTGACTAGATGATCTCCAAAGGCCCCTTTCAACCCCTCCTATTCTGTGATTGCATAAGTAGATCTACTGCATGCCTCTTGTTTTGCATTGATTTAATGTGAATATATTTTAACCTCTATTCAGCATCTGGTACTGTAAACCGTTTTCTCAGGTAAGCAGAGAACACTGATCAGTGTGATCAGTGTTCATCAAGAGATGCTAAGAATCCATATTCATTGAAATCCCACCTGCTTTTTATTTCGATATACCCTTTTTTATTTTTTTTTTCCTTCTGGCAAAAGTAGAGTACTTAAAGATGAATTGGATTACACTGCCAAAAAGTCATAAAGCCTTCCAGAATGTAAAAGCTCAGGGCGGTTACATATGTTGACTTAACCAAATTAAAAATAGCCCAACTTGCTCCTTCCTCTCTGCTTGCCACCTGCTAGAGCACTGCAGTTCCCTGTGTAGAGGTGTCACAGGTTAGAGATGCTGCAGATGTCTTTGTAGGTTTGACATAGAATCATAGAAATGTTTCACTTGGAAAAGACCTCCAAGATCGTAGTGCAACTGTCAACCTAAGACCACCATTTGGCCATTAAACCATGTCCCAGAGTATCACGTCCACACATTTCTTCAACACTTTCAGAGATGGTGACTCCACCACCTCCCTAGGCAGCCTATTCTAATGCCTGACCAGTCTTGAAGGACATAAATTTTTCCTAATCTCCAACCTGAACCTCCCCTGGCACAATTTCAGGCCATTTCCTTTCATTCTACTACCTGATACTAGGAAGAGGAGACCAACCCCCACCTCACTCCAACCTCCCATCAGGGAGTTGTAGAGAGCAATGAGGCTCCTCTTCTCCAGACTTGACAACCCCAATTCCCTCAGCTGCTCCTCACCAGACCTGTTCTCCAGACCCTTCACCAGCTTTATTGCCCTTCTCTGGACATGCTCCAGCAACTCAATGTCTTTTCAATGTCATAGTGTAGGAAATCTTTATATTAAATCCAGACAACTGAAGGAAAGAGCCTCCTAATTGAATTAATGATTTTGTTATAGTCTCTATTCATTTTATGTGTTAAGTTTTAGCCAGCATGCAGAAGAGACCAGTAATAGATGGTCCTAAGGGGAAGGTAGCCAAGCAAACGCTGCAGTGAAGCTGCAGGTTGTATCTTCACCTGGGACATTGCTGTTCAGTGTTCTAAGAGGCAGATGTACTGTATCTCCCAGTTACCATACAGGATATTGTTCTCATCTTAAGTGAATCATAGAATGATTTGGGTTGGAAGGGATTTTAAATATCACCTACTTCCTACTCTCTTGCCCTGGGCAGGGACTCTTTCCACTAGACCATCTTGCTCAAGGCACTCTTCAGCCTGGCCTTGAAAGCCTCCATCAAGGACAGGTACACAACCTCCCTAGGCAACTTGTTCCAGTGTATCACCACCATCACTAGAAAGAATCTCTTCCTAATCTATAGTCTCAATCTCCCCTCTTCCAGCTCAAAGCCATTGCCCCTCATCTTTATAAAAAGTCTCTTTCTTGTAGGCTTCCCTCAGGTACTCGAAGACCCCTCTACAGTCTGCCTGGAGCCTTTTCTTTTCAAGGCTGATGAGCCCCAACTCTTTCAGCCTGTTCCCACAGAGGAGATGCTCCAGCCCTCTGATCATCTTTGTGGCCTCAGAAATGCACCAGAACTGGACAGAGTGCTCCAGTTAGGTCTCACCACAGCAGAGCAGAGTGGGCAGAATCACCTCCTTTATCCTGCTGGTCACACTGCTTTTGATGCAGCCCAGGATACAGTTAGCCTTGATGTTTGTTTAATCTTCATGTTTGAAGATTTAAAGGCATTTTCTGGGAAACTGGATGTCCATACAGTTATCAAAGACCAAAAAAAAAACCCAAAAAAACAACCACTTTTTGTTTTTTTAAACATAAATCCATGGGATTTAATCAAATTCTCCTGCTATTACATTTCACCAGTTCCACATCTATACAGTGAGTGTGGTTTCTGTCTTAGTTTACTCTTTTTAAGCAGCTCAGTTACCCTGCAGTCAGTGAATATATTGTGTTTGGTAATGCTTGGAAATTTGCTTTTTGTTCCCATTAAGTCATAAAAATCTCAAACTGAGAAGCAAATTTATTGGAGAGCTTCTCATCCTGTTAAAAGAACTGAAAAATGAGGAATGGTGTAAGGAAAACAGTAAGGAAAACCAGCAGTGCAGGTTGGCAAAATTCAAGCTTTTTGTAGTTTATGCTGTATAACTCCAAAAACATTGTTTTGGTGTAGAGGTGAGCTTGCCACCTGGACACTGTTTTTTGAAGGCAGACTTGCAACCCCACTTGGTTGTGCCCACCATACTCAGTATTTGTGAGGCTGCACTTTGAATACTGGCTTCAGTTTTGGGGCCCTCACTTGCAAGGACATGGTTCTGGAGCATGTCCAGAGAAGGGCAGCAAAGTTAGTGAAGGATCTGGAGAACAGAAGAACAGGTCTGGTGAGAAGGAGCTGAGGGAACCGGGGTTGTTTAGTCTGGAGAAGAAGAGTCTGAGAGGAGACCTCATGGCTCTCTACAACTCTCTGAAAGGAGGTAGATCTCTTTTCCCTAGGTAATAGAATGAGAGGAAATAGCCTGAACTTGTGCCAGAGGAAGTTTAGGGTGGAGAATAGGAAAAATTTTTTTCCTACAAGAGTTGTCAGGCATTGGAAAAGGCTACCCAGGGAGATGGTGGAGTCACTATCCCAGGAGATGTTCAAAAAATATGTGGACATGAAACATTGGGATGTGGTTAACGGCTGTGGTGCTGTTAGACTGACAGTTGGACTCCATGATCTTATAGGTCTTTTCCAACCAAAACAATTCTATGAGTTTATAAGCTCACATAGGTGCCTTAGCACCTGTATACTTGCTGCATTTTCTGGAAAGATCCCAAGGACACCTTTAGGAATATAATCCATGATGTTAAAGAGGCTTTGTAAATTGAAACAAACCCCTTCATAAATACTGCAGAGTGTTAGTTGAAGCCTACAGCAATGTAAGGCTGATTTAGGAGCACTGTGCTACCCCAGTGCTCATTTCAGCCCTACTTAAGTGTTTTGTTGGCTTGTATCTTTTCATGCTGTGGTCTCCTGAGTGATTTTTATGTTACTTAATAATTCTCATAGGTGATTAGAGGGTTGGAAGGCTCTCAGAGTGACTTGCACAAGCTGGATTAGTAGGCAAGGCCTAATGCATGAGAGTGCTGGTTGACGCCGTGAGTGGTGGGTTCACTGTTGGGACCCTCAGTAAAAGAAGGACAACAAGGCATTGGAGCATGCCCAGAGAAGGGCAGTGTAACTGGTGAAGGGCCTGGAGAACAGGTTGTATGAGGAGCTGCTGAGGGAACTAGAGTTGTTTAGGCTGGAGAGAGGAAAGCTGAAGGGAGAACTTCTGTCTCTACAACTGTCTGTAAGGAGGTTGAGGCCAGGTGGAGATTGGTCTCTTCTCCCTAGCAGCAAGGGATAGGATGAGAGGAAATGGCCTCAGGCTGTGCTAGAGGAGGGTTAGTTTGCTATGACTTCTAGATTGAAAAGGTTCTCAAAGTCTGGAAGAAACTCCCCTTGGAGATGGTTGAATCCTCACCCCTGGAGGTGTTTCAAAGAGGCACAGATGTGGTGCTGAGGAACATGATTTAGTACCCAATGTGGTAGAGTTTGATAATACTTGGACTTGATGATCTCAAAGGTCTTTTTCAACCAAAAAAATTCTGTGACACAAATGGGCTCAACAAATCACCAACAAAACATTGCTCTTTTCTGTATAATTCCTGGAGTTCCTCAAAGGGAAACAGAGGGAAGAAGGTGTGTGATTCTGAGCCAGCTGTGTTTTAGCCTGTAACTTCTACTCTCTCTCCTTTTTACTCTGCACTGTGGTGTTTCTAGAACTACTGGAGAAAACCACATTAAAAGTGAATTGAAGCAGACAATGGATATTTAATCTGGGAGGCAAAGAGTCTCCTCTCATCCTTATTTTTACAGGACCTTTTGCTGGTTGACTTGCCAGATAAAGGCAGCCTTTCTCTTCTTTCTCAGCTTTTTAGTTCAGTCAGATAGCTTCAGCATGGGCTCATGCTCATGGGAAGAACACCAGACTGTAGACTCACACCTTGTTTGCAGTGGTTTTCTTGAATATCCTATGACACGGAGCTTCAAGCCACAGGTAGCTTTGCTAGGAAGATCTTTCTGCCTAGTGAGAATATTCTTGTATATGTAACGTGAGAGGTGCTAAAGGGCTGTGGCTGTTAAAATATGCTTCCTGTTCTTCTACACACGTAGAAGACAACATGGTGGCAGCTCAAGTATGACCGTCAGATATTTATAGTTTCAGGAGAAGCAGTGCACAGCTCGTGTTTGAATTATGGAAGGAGATAGTTTATATAAAATCTGAAGAAGGTGCAGGGTACAAATCAGGCGAAAGATTCCCTTAGGGACTGCTTTGGGACATGAGCAAGCTTTGCACACCTTGGGAATTCTTATCTTTAATAGAAGCAGTGGCTTCTGTAAAAGGAACTGACAGGTATTTTACAGCACATAAAAGCAACAATGAAAAAAAAGCAGCCCTTCATATCTCCCCATACTAATGGATCCACCACACTATTCAAAACCACAGTGCAATGTGGATGACTGCTTCCACTGCACCTCAGCCACCAAGTATTACAGCTCTTGACCTTTAAATGTTAGGAATAATAAAATAGATTGCTGACAAGATGTCAATTAATAAATAAATACCCCTCTGGAAGACCCAGAAAAGGAATGTTTTGAAATACTGCCACCTTCTGATAAGCTCGGGATGCAGAACTGAGGCAAGAGCTTTTATCAACAGTCGTAATTCACTTCTTGAGTTTACAGTGCTGGACTCATGTTGCATCAGCTGTTGTGGAAGGCTGGTTTTCATTTTCTGGGACACGACTTACATAGTAGAGAGAGGTGAAGAAAATACAGCAGAATTTCTTACAAGTAACAGGACAGAGAGCAGCAAACCTGTCTGAAGTAAGGAAAATCAATTAGATGCCTATTATGTGAGTTTTAAGAATGACAAGCACAGAGTCTAGGGTTTCAGTTGTGTGAGTGAAATGGATTATAGAACTGATGTGTTGATATGACCCGCAGCATGAACTTGGGCAGAGGAGAGATCTATGTACTTTGAACCATAAAACCACTTTGCTTGGAAAAGACCTTTAAGATCAGTGAGTCCAACCATTCTCTACCTCCACTAAGCCTGGTGCTAGTTCACGGCCCTCAGCACTACATCTCTGCAGCTTTGAAACACCTCTAGGGGTGGGGATTCAACCTCCTCACTGTGCAGTCTCTGCCGGTCTCTGAGAACCCTTTCAGGGAGAAGTTTTTTGTCGTAGTAAACTAAGCCTCCCCCAGTGTGCTTGAGGCCATTTCCTTTCATCCTATCACTTGTTCCTAGTGGAAAAAGATCAACACTCATCTGTCTTTAGCCTCTTTTCAGGGAGTTGTAGAGAGCCAGTAAGTCTCCCCTCAGCCTTCTTTTCTCCAGACTAAATAATCCCAGTTCCCTCAGCTTCTCTCACCAGACCTCTTCTCCAGGTCCTTTACCAGCTCATTGACCTTCTCTGGACATACTACAACATCTCAGTCATTCTTGTAGGGAGGGCCCCAAAACTGAACCCAGGATTGAGGTATGTAGCCTCAGCACTGCTGCATATGGGGGGGCAATCACTTCCCTGGTCCTGCTGGCCACATGATTGCTGATCCAGGCCAGCATGCTGACCTTCTTGGCCACATGGCTTATGATGGCTTGTGTTTAGATGTCTTTCAACCAGCACCCTCAGGTCCTTTCGTGATGGGTAAGTTCCAGCTACTCTGTTCCAAGCCTGGAGCGTTCATGGGGTTATTGTGATCCAAGTACAATACCCAGTACTTGGTCTTATTGAATTTCATACCATTGGCTTTGGGACATTGATCCAGCCTGTCCAGGTTGTCCTGTAGAGCCTTCCTGACTTCAAGCAGATCAACATTCACATCCAATTTATTGCCATTTTCAAACTAAGGTTGCCTTGATCCCCTTGGCCAGATCATCAAAGAGAAATGGCCCCAATACTAAGCCTGGGGAACACCACTTGTGACCATCCCCCAGTTGGATTTAACTCCATGCACCACCGTTCTTTGTGCCCTCCAATCCAGCTAGTGTTTTACCCATCAAAGCACCTACCTCTTCAACCTTCCAAGAGTCTTAGAGGAGCAGACTCCCCTGCTCCTGTGCACCACCTCTCTCTGCCATGACTGTGTCCATGAAGGATTAATTTACCATTTTTACTTCACTTACAATCAGGTGGTATTTGTCTGCATACCACCTTTGTATCTTTTAATCATCCAGAATGTCTTTTATCTGCCCAGCCCCATATCATTCCTATATTACTTAAACTTGGCAGCGATGTTTAAGAACAACTTTTCCCAAGTCATTTTTTTCTTGCAACCATCCAACTGCAGCTTTCTAAATGTCCTTTGTACTGTGTCTGTATAGATTGTGTACCTATGTGGCTTGCACAGCATTTAAATTCTCTTGATAGGGAAAAGTCTGCTTGGCAGAGACAAAAAGTGTTTGAAAGGATCAGAAAGTAGTACAAAATCTGTGCCACTGTGTGACTTTACAGTTATAATTTCAAGCTCTCACAATTTAGGCAACCCAAAGGTTCTAAAATTGCCTTTGATTCTTTGTTGAGCTCCAGAGAGATGGAGATGTCTGTGTCACACTGCCACCTGTGAACTTATTATGGGCCAGCTGATGGCAAGGGTCTGGCTGCACAATGTTTTACCAAATGATTCAAATGAAGTGTTCTTATGTGGTAAGCACAGTGCTCTTTGTTCCTCTAAAATGGTATTTCAAGATGGTGGCTGAGAAAGAGAATTCCTCCTTGAAGTGTTATTCGCAGTAGTAAAAGAACTTTGAGGAACAAAGGGAGCGAGCAACTCATTTTTGTGCCACGTATTATTGCTTCCTTGTGAATTCATCCCAACCCATAACTCTTGTCCTAGCCACAGTACTACGAGCAGCACCTCCAGGACACACTGAAGCAGTACATAGACCTGAACATACACATCACCCAGGGATGCATAAGGGCTCAGGCAGGAAAAGCATATGGGCTACCACTGTGGGCTGAAGACCTTCCTGTGGCCAGGGGAGGTGCTTGTTTATTTTATCTGCTTGTTTTATGTTAGTCAGCTTCTCAGATTTCCCACTCACTGTGTGGCCTTCATTGTGGTTGGTTGATTATTTCAACTTCCATTATTTCCATGCTGATAATATTTCAACTCATTAGCTGATTTCAACCTAATGGTTGAATTGGTTTTCAATGGCTGGAATGCTACCCAGAAGAGAAAGACTGGGGAGTGCTGTTCAGCAGCTACTTGAAAGTGAGCCAGTGTGTGCCCAGGTGACCAAAAAGGCCACCAGCATCCTGGCCTGGATCATGTATAGTGTGACCGGCAGGAATAGGGAAGTGATCATCCCCTTGTACTCAGGACCTCAACTCCTGAGTTCAGTTTCAGACTGCTCACTACAAGGATAACATTGAGGTGCTGGAGCGTGTCCAGAAAAGGGCAACAAAGCTGGTGAAGGGTCTGGAGAACAGGTCTGGTGAGGAGAGGCTAAGGGAATTGAGGTTGTTTTGTGTGAAGAAAAGGAGGCTTAGGGGAGACTTCATTGCTCTTTACAACTCCCTGAAAGCTTTCAGGATAACTTCTTGACTGTTACAACTGTTTGTCATGCTAGACATAAGTTACTAGAAATCATTTGCTACACTCTGCATTGATATTACCTCCCAGAGACACCTCGACTGAATTTATGAAAGAAGATGTTCCCTGAATATTACTTGCTGAAGAAACTACAAGTCATGGGACAAATCTGGAATACTATGTCCAGTTCTGGGATCCTCAGTTCAAGAAGGAGAGGGAAGTAATGGACAGAGCCCAGTGGAGAGCCACTAAGATGTTGAGGGGATGAGGAAAGGCTGAAAGAGCTGAGGCTCTTTAGCCTGGAGAAGAGGAAACTGAGGGAGGATCTCAGTAATGCTGATCAGCATCTAAAAGGCAAATGTCAGGAGAATGGAGCCAGAGTCTCCTCAGTGGGGTGCAGTGACAGCAGAAGGGACAATGGACATGAACTGGAACACAGGAAGTTCCATATAAACATAAAGAACAAATTCTTCACTTTGAAGATGGCAGAGAACTGGACCAGGCTGCCCAGAGAGATTGCAGAGTCTCCTTCTCTGGAGGCATTCCAAACCCACCCAGACATGTTCCTGTGTGATTTATTCTAGGTGATCCTGCTTTATCAGGTGTGTTGGACTAGGTGATCTCCAGAGGTTACTTCCATTCTGTGATTATGTGATTCTGTGAAATCAAGGTTTGATGAAGTAAGGACTCAGATCTGAATTCCCTTCTGATACCTAAAAGTGCACCCTCCAGGAACCAGGAACAGTTAGAACTAACCATCCACAAGGATAATTTTATCCTTCCACTAGAAGTAGAAGGATTAATGTTTGATTAATGTTTGCTTTGTTATAGANACAGGAATAGTTACAGAAATAGACAAGTTAAAAGGAATACAGAAACACAGCTCCCCTCCCAGAAATCAGAATCCCCAGGAGGGGCTCCCAACCACCCTTCCACCTTCTCCCCACCCCTGTACCTTACCCCAAGGTTTGCCTCACGTGCAAGGTGAGGTTGGAGGATCAGCCAGGGGAGTTAGAAGGAAAGCGGTTAGTGAAGTTACTCAGCAGTGAGGAGAAGGCAAGAAGCCGGGCAGCCCCAGACTGTCTGCAAGCTCAAGTGTCTTATTTTTGGTTTGTATTCTTTTCTTATCCATCTCAGCAAGCCTATGAGTGAAGCAGACATCACTATTGTTTTCTTTTCACAGCCTATAATCTAATTTTCTCCATTAAAATATTCCAATTAGCCCCAAACCAGCACACCTGGTCTATATTCCTGGAGTCAGTGGGATAAGTGGTAGTGATCTGACTCTTATTCTGTCTCTCCTTGCCTTGCACTGCTTGGTGCTTCTGGGTGTATTATAATAACCTGTCTCCGTGATGGGGGAAGGGGTCTTACAGGAAAATCTTTTAATAAGGAGATATGTGAATAGAGGAATTCCATAATTACCAATAAAGATCAGCACAGGTGACATCTCTTTGGAATTAATAGCTGCTGTTGTGAAAGGCCCCCAGGCAGAGCCTCAAGCTGCTAAGATAGCAAGTGAATTGCTGGGTTAGCTGACCTGCAGTTCATGCCTAATATAAATGAGGAGGAAATGAAAAACCTGAGCAAAGTGTCCATAGGAACTTCTTCTAGGACTGTGTGGGAATGCCAGGCATTTAGTATTTGGGATTAAAGCAGATTTCTCAAATTGGCAGCAGGGTTTGCACCAGCTCTTTAGGAAAATGAAGAACTGCATTCTTCTTCTAGTGACAAAGGATAGGAGGAGAGAAAATGGACTCAAGTTGCACCAGGCAAGGTTTAGATTGGAAATGGGAAGAAACTTGTTGACTGAAAAGGGTTCTCAATGACCAGAACAGGCTGCCCAGGGAGGTGGTTGGATCCCCATCCATAGAGGTGTTTCAAAGAGACAAAGATGTGGTGCTAAGAGAAATGGTTTAGCACCAGACTTGATAGAGTTAGAGGATGCTTGGACTTGGTGCTCTTAAAGGTATTTTCCAACAGAAACTTTTCTATGATTGTAACTGTAAGCATCACTTGCATCTTCTAAAGGGGAAAAAAGGAAACCTGATGCACCTGAAAAAATATAAACAATTATGGCCAAATTATCTGTAGGAAGATTATGGAGATCGCTAATCTTAGGGCCATGAAGGTTGACACATGATAAGTAGTTGGATAAAAAAAAAAAAAAAAAAAAAAAAAGGCGGAAATGGGCTGAGGGCACCTGGGATAC
>VWZE01001554.1:54158-88264 GCA_013396675.1 Eubucco bourcierii | reverse complement strand
TTGAATCTCATGAGGTTGGCCTGGGCCCACCTCTGCAGCCTGTCCAGGTCCCTCTGGATGGCACCCCTGCCCTCTAGCAAGTCGACTGTGCCACACAGCTTGGTGTCATCTGCAAACTTGCTGAGTCCAGTTCAATTTGAGCTTCTTCCAGTTTGAAACCATTGTCTCTCATCCTGCCACCACATGCATTTGTAAAAAATCCCTGCTCAGATCTCCTGCAGCCCACTTTAAATACTGGAAAGCTGCTCCAAAGTCTCCCCAGAGCCTTCTGATTTCCAGGCTTGACAAGACCAACTCTCTCAGCTTGTCTTCATAGGAGAGGGGCTCCAGATATCAGATCACCTTCATGGCCCTCTTCTGGATCTGCATCAACAGTTCCATGTCTTTCTCGTGTCTGGAGGTGAACACAGGACTCCAGGCAGAGTCTCATCAGAGTATAGTAAAGGGGCAGAATCCTCTCCCTGTCCTGCTGCTCTCTCTGCACATAGCTGCCTTCTAGATTGCCAGTGACCATTGCTGGCTCATAGTGAGTTTGTCATCAACTAACACTCCCCAGTCCTTCTCCTCAGCACTGCTGTCTATCCACTTTCTTTATATCCTATATTTGTGCTTGAGATTGCCCTGCCCCACATGCAGGACCATGAATTTGGCTTTGTTGAACTTCATGAGCTTGACATTGGCCCACCTCTCCAGCCTGTCCAGGTCCCTCTGGATAACATCCCATCCACACTGCACAACCTGGTCTTGTCAGCAAACTTACTGAGTGAGAAGTGCAAAGGGGTAACAACTGCCTGTCATCTTTCTCCATGCACCTGTGAAAGAGAAACCACCATCCACAGTACAGCACACCTCAGCCTTCAGCTTGGTGTAAGCCTAGAGGAGATTTTCACAGGGAGAAGGGTAAAAGGAGGTCAAAATGCTCTGTTTAAAGGCTTGTTTGTACAGGGATGTCTGTAGGTTTAGTGATGATGTTGCAAGTGGGAAAAACAAGAGTGACAGCAGAGGCTGGATTGTTGTGACAGAGATTCAGGTTTCTGGGGGTTCTTACAAGGTGCAAGTGAGATGTATGCACAAAAATAACATAAATTATGAAAAAGGGGAAAAAATAAGTGGCTCGGGTCATTTGATTTGTTTTATTTTTCTCTCCATCTAATTGTTTTGATTTCAGACTTGCTGGTATGCTTTAATTTGTATGTTTCTGTAGGGTTGCAATAAAAATTACAAATAGAGGAATGGGGAAAGGCAGCCAAAGTTTGATTAAATTCTGTTGCTTATTGCATAAATTTGTAGATTATTAAGGCCGAATGGATAGTTATGAACGTCTGAACTGACCTGTAAGTATTAGATTTTACCAGATATCATAGAATCATCAAATTATTTGAGTTGACAGGGACTTTGAAGATCATTTGGTTCAAACCTCCCACTATGGACAGGGACACATCCCACTAACCCATGTTGCTCAAGGTCCCACCCAGCCTGGCCTTCAACACCTCCAAGGGGAAGGCATCCACAACCTCCCTGGGCAACCTGTTCCAGTGTCAGAACACCTTCATGGCAAAGAATTTCTTTCCAGTCTCCAGTCTAAGTCTGCTCTCCCTAAGAATCATAGAATCATAGAATGGTAAGGTTGGAAGGGACCTCAAGGATCATCTAGTTCCAACCCCCTGCCATAGGCAGGGACACCTCCCACTAGTACAGGTTACTCAAGGCCTCATCCAATCTGGCCTTGAACACATCCAGGGAGGGAGCAGCCACAACCTCCCTGGGCAACCTGTCCCAGTGCCTCACCACCCTCACTGGAAAGAACTTCCTCCTAACATCCAGTCTAAATCTCCCCTCTGCCAGTTTAAGCCCATTGCCTCTTGTCCTGTCATTGCAGGACCTTGTAAATAATCCTTCCCCAGCCTTCCTGTAGGCCCCCTTCAGATACTGGAAGGCTACTATCAGGTCCCCTCGAAGCCTTCTCTTCTCCAGGCTGAAGAGCCCCAACTCTCTCAGCCTGTCCTCATAGGAGAGCTGCTCCAGCCCTCTGATCATCTTTGTGGCCCTCCTCTGGACCCGCTCCAACACTTCCATGTCCTTCCTGTGCTGAGGGTTCCAGAACTGCACACAGTACTCCAGGTGGGGTCTGACGAGAGCAGAGTAAAGGGGCAGAATCACCTCCCTTGCCCTGCTGGCCACGCTTCTCTTGATGCAGCCTAGGACTCGGTTGGCTGTCTGGGCTGCATGTGCACACTGCAGGCTCATGTTGAGCTTTTCATCAACCCAGACTCCAAGGTCCCTTTCCTCAGGGCTGCTCTCCAGCCATTCACCACCCAGCCTGGATTTGTGCTTGGGATTGTGCCTACCCAGGTGCAGGACCTTACACTTGGCCTTATTGAATTTCATGAGGCTGGCCTGGGCCCACCTCTGCAGCCTGTCCAGGTCCCTCTGGATGGCATCCCTGCCCTCTAGCAAGTCGACTGTGCCACACAGCTTGGTGTCATCTGCAAACTTGCTGAGGGTGCACTCCATTCCTCTGTCCATGTCACTGACAAAGATGTTAAACAGCGCTGGTCCCAGCACTGACCCCTGAGGGACACCACTTGTCACTGGTCTCCAGGTGGACATTGTGCCATTGATCACCACTCTCTGGGTTCGACCATCCAGCCAATTCCTTATCCAGCGAGTGGTCCATCCATCAAGTCCATGTTTTTCCAGTTTGGTGACCAGGATGTCATGTGGGACAGAGTCAAATACCTTCAATGCGTTGCTCATTGTCCTATTAGTACAAGCCCTTGCAAAAAAATCCCTTCCAATCTATCTTGTATCCCACTTCAGATACTGAGAGGTTGCTCTAAGGTCTCACTGGAGACTTCTCCAGGCTGAACAACCCAACTCTCTGTCTCCGATCATGTTTGTGGCCCTCTCCAGCAATTCAGTGGCTGAAGTGATTCAAAGATCTTAAAGTGTGTGCACATTCTTGATTTAAGAATTTAAAGATTCAAAAAGATTTAGAGATGTTTAAGATTTAAGGAGTCAGAGAACATTCTCTAGGACCTCTGAATAATCTTTTACAAGTTAGAAACTCAGCTTAAAGAAAAAGTCAATGGAAAGGGATCATTCTGAGTTCAAGTTACAGCTCGTAGAGATAGGAGTGATGTCCTGATGGGCTGAAGATTCTTATAAGCATGATAAATGATGACTTGCTAACCTTAGCCATTTCTTTTTAAAAAACAAAAGCAACAAAGAAGAAATCCTATCTCATGGACCTATAGAACCCAGCATCACTTGACTGCCCTCTCAGAGTGGCATGGCTCAGGCACTGCTGTCTGGGTGACTGACAGAAGTGACTGCAAAGACATCTCTTAGCTCTGGGAAATCAATGGGACTCACTGTGGAGAGTTAGTAGCAAGGCAGAAATGTCAGGATGAAAGGACACAGATGTTTGGCAGAGCTGGCTGAAATTTTTCCATTCTTGTTCTTTCCCACTGAAAAGTGGAGTTTTGGTGAAAGCCTGTATTTTCCTCAAGCAAAAGTCACTGAGCAGAAATTTGACTTGTTGTATGCATATGTGCTTTGAAATGCTCTGATTTAGTTTGGGGGCAAGACAAATTAGAATCATAGAATGATCTTGGTTGAAAAAGACCTTTAAGATTATCGAGTCCAACCATTCTCTAATTCTGCCAAGGCTAGTGCTAGACCATGACCCTCAGCACCACATCTCTGCCTCTTTGAAATGCCACCAAGGATGGGGATTCAACCACCTTCTGGACAGCCTGTGCCAGTCTTTAACAACTCTTTCAGTCAAGGAGTTTCTTCTAATAGCCAATTTCCCTGGTGCAACCTGAGGCCATTTCCTCTCCTCATATCATTGTTACTAGGGAAAAGAGCTCAATACTCACCAGACTCAAACCTGCTTTCAGGAGACTCTGTGTTAAAAATCAAGCCTCAGCAAAAATAATTTGGATAAATTGAGACATGAGACACGTTTCTGTGGGAAGAGATGAATCTGACTTCCAAATATGTTTGGGTTTTGTTTGTTTGTGGTTTTGGTTTTTTTGTTTGTTTGGTTTTTTTATCAGCCAGTTCTAATTTTCTTAATATATGTCAGGATTTTGTGGATATTCACTAAAGAATTGTACAGATTCTTTGTTTTTGGTTTTCAAATGTTTGATACAATAGTAAGGAGGAGTTCAGACTATGGTATGCACATTTGCCACAGTTTGCTCAGCTCCTTTCCAATCACAAAATCAAATTCTTAGCTGATAAGAATCTACATCAGATTTACCTCTGGAATAAAATGACATTTCTCTCTTCACAGAGTTAGGTGGACCAGATCTGCAGGTGTGTAAACTTAGAGTTATGAAGTTACCTGATGTGGATCAGTGGTAGATTCTTACTCAAAGTTAAGGATTCAATGTATTCAATGTGTCACTGTAGAAATATGTATGAATAATACTTTAATTCCAGGCCTATCACGTCTCTGACCACCCATAACTTCTATAAACCTACAAATGGGCTTCTCCTGAGTTCACACCAAGAGTGTGAACACCAAGAGTGTGAACTCTGCCACTAAGATTTAGCTACATCCCTTCACCATGGACCATATCCTATAATGCTAGAAGAAATGACCTCATGTTGCACCAGTGGAGGTTTAGATTGTGTATTAGAGAAAATGTCTTTCAAGAGTGGTCAGACATTGGAACAGGCTGCCCAGGGAAGCGGTGGAGTCGCTGTGCTTGGAGGTGTTCAAGAAATTTGTGGACATGGCACTTCAGGACATGGTTTAGTGGTGGTGGTAGGTTTATGATTAGACTCAGTGATCTTAGAGGTATTTCCCCACCTTAATATTTCTATGATTCTATGACTTAGATACTTAGCTCAGAAGAGGAAACACACTTTATTCCACTGTGTTTTCTGCTTTGTGCCCAAGTGGCTGCCTTCCCAGGCCTCGCAAGAGATTTAGCAGGCTGTAGACTGAGGGAAAAGATTTATCCATTAATAGCTTTCTTAAGGCTGTGCACCCACAAACAGAGCTCCACATATCTCCCTACATATATTTCAGTTACTACTGCCTCTAAGGAAATAAGAGATTATCTATCTATCTATCTGTCTGGTATAACTATCTATCTATCTACCTACCTATCTACATACCTACCTTCCTATCTATCTATTTATTAATTTTCTACCTATGGTGAATAGCAGCAAATGCCATTATAGCAGCAACAGACAGACATGGCATATCAGCAGGATTTTACTCAGGTTCTTGTCAGCTCCTGTCAGAAATGCAGAGCTTTTTAGCCATCAGAAACAGAGCAGCAAACTCTAAATTCAGAACAAACCCCAAATTCAGAAAGCCACAGAGACCCTAAAGGGGACCCTGTGCTTGGTGCTTTTTTTTTTTGCCTGAGCTGTTGTGTTTAGAAAGATCCAGTCTTACTTCCCATCAAATTGGTGTAGTTTAATTAGTTTAATTCCCATCCCCATTTGAATCATGTTTTGCAGCCCTTTCCTTCCAATCCCAAGATAAAATGATAGTTTTATGGTCTGTCTTTATAAAGCATTAATTTAGACATTTTTCTTCTGTACGTTGTCTTGATTAAGCAGTGCAAGGAAATACTAACAACATAAGAAGAGCCTTTGTCAGAAGAGCCTCTGTTTTTGTTGTCAGGGTTCAGAGAAGATAAACTTTCTGGGACAAAAAAAGAAAGATTGTAAGATGATTCTGTTGATGCTGTCCTTCTGCAGGTCTCAACTTGTGCTTGTCAAAGAAAAGAAATGGAAATAAATCACGTGCAAGATAGTAAAGGGTGTGAAAATTTGAAGTGCTTCTCAGAAACTTTCTTGACTGTTCCAACAGGCTTTGTGCTATGCTCATTAAATTCCCTTCCAGATCACTCCTGATCATGCCTATGAAAGGAAGAAATAAAACCCCACCCATTCAGTATGAGGACATACATTCTTCCTAAATTATTCCTACTTTTCCAAGCTCTAAATGGGATTGTCTAGTTTGAAGAAGAAGAGGCTGAGTGGAGGGCTTGCTACAACTGGCTGAAAGGAGTTTGGAGCCAAGTGGAAGTTGGTTTCTTTTCCCTGCTATCTGGTGATTGAATGAGAGGAAAAGGCCTGAAATTGTGCCAGGGGAGCTTTAGGTTGCATATTGTGAAAAATTTCTTTCTTGCAAGAGTGGTCAGGGGTCTTGCTGCTTGTGATGTTTGGGGAGTTCCCCCACCCACCCCACATACTTTGTAAAATCACCCAGACTAGACTCAACTGGCTGGAAGTTAAATGATGAAGCTCTATTTACAGCTCAGCACAATGTACAGCAGAGATATACACTACAGACAGGAATAGTTACAGACATATACAAGTTAAAGGGAATACAGAAACACAACTCCCCTCCCAGAAATCAGAGACCCCAGGAGGGGCTCCCAACCACCCTTCCACCTTCTCCCCACCCCTGTACCTTACCCCAAGGTTTGGCGTACATGCAAGGTGAGTTTGGGGGATCGGCCAGGGAGGTTAGAAGGAAAGTGGTTAGTGAAGTTACTCAGCAGTGAGGATGTTACTCGGCAGAGAGAGCCCGAGAGCAGCTATGCCCGAGTGTCCTGTCTTTGTTTTGTATTCTTTTCTTATCCATCTCAGCAAGCCTATGAGTGAAGTAGACATCACCATTGTTTTCACAGCTTATAATATAATTTTCTCTACTAAAATATTCCAATTAGCCTCGAACCAGCACACTGTTAAGTTGCCAAGACAGATAAGCAAGGTGGTGAGATAAAGTGTGTGTGTCATCACAGAATCACAGAGTGTTAGGGGTTAGAAGGGACCTTAAAGGATCATCCAGTCCAACCCCCCTGCTAGAACAGGATCACCTAGGGCAGGTCACACAAGGGTGCATCCAGGCAGATTTTGAATGCCTCCAGACAAGGAGACTCCACAACTTCTCTGGGCAGCCTATTCCAGGGTTCTGTTACTCTCACAGCGAAAAAGTTTTCCCTTATGTTCCCCTACAACCTCCTCTGCTCCAGCTTGCACTCTTTGTCCCTTGTCGTACCACCGGACATCACTGAGCAGAGCCTGACTCCCTCCTCCTGAACTCACCCTTTATGTATTTATGAACATGACTGAAGTTGTAATTTGAAATTCCTCTTTCCCGATTCACCAGGAGTTTTGTTCAGTCTAAATCCCAAAGAAAATTATTTTCTCAGTGAATTTTACAAAGGGAAAATAAAGAAAGTCTTTCATTTCAGCTGCCATTAGCAGAGGCATTTGCCTCACCTAGAATGCTCTACAATATTACAAATTTATTGTGACTGTAAACAACAACTCTGCTTGCTTTATGGCTTTTCTGGGCTCCAACAGTAAAACACAATATCTCTATCTGCTTGGAATTATGTGTTGTAACAGTTTTATGGGGGATGCGGGGTAAAGCTCTGATAAAGATAAAATAGGGGTTTGCTTTTTTTGTGTGTGACCTTGTCATTTGGAAGAAAGCATTGCACTCTGAAGAGAGATAATTTAAGAGACCTCTGGGAGCAAATTGAGTTTACTGAGAATATTTCTAAGAGTAATTACTTACTGCCAGTTGTCAGAGTGCTCTCTTACAGTTCCTTTTCCCAGCAAATGGAGATATCTGGGACTGTGAGGAATGGATTACAACTCCTACCATTAATGTTTGATGTGAGACAGTAGTGAAAAAGATGGATGCTTGTATAACTGTCATTTCCAGCATTTATGGCCATAGAGTAAAATGCCAGGCACATAATTCCAAAGTAAAAAGGCAGACCCAACTCAATAATATTTAATGATGTAGCAGAGCTTGGCTAGGAGAGCAGCTAACAGAAGTCATTGCACCACATTTATTCAATTGTTCAGAAGAATGGAATAATAATTGTGGTTTGCAGGAGTTTTGCATTAGGAATTTATCTCTGAGATCTGGTGCTCCAGACAAAGTAACCAATAATTATTTCTTGTTCCAACCAATACAAAATATAAGAAAGACTTTGATCTAGATAGCTGAGGTAGATCAAGAAGGACATGGCCAGCAGGTCAAGGAAGGTTCTCCTCTCCCTCTGCTCTGCTTTGGTGAGACCATATCTGGAGTATTGTGTCCAGTTCTGGGCTCCCCAGATCAAGAGGAAGAGGGAACTACTGGAGAGAGTACAGCAGAAGCTATGAGGATGATAGAGGGACTGGAACATCTGTCTGATGAGGAAAGGCTGAGAGACCTGGGGATGCGTAGTCTGGATAAGATTCAGAGGGGATCTTAGTAATGCCTGTAAATATCTGAACGGTGGGGGTCAAGAAGAAGCGACCAGGCTCTTTTTAATGGTACCCTGTGACGGGATGAGGGGCAATGGACACAAACCAGAACACAGCAAGTTCCACCTCAATATGAGGAAAAAATTCTTTGCTGTAAGATTGCTGGAGCCCTGGTGCAGGCTTCCCAGGGAGATTGTGGAGTCTCCTTCTCTGGAAACTTTCAAGACCTGTCTGGATATGGTCCTGTGTGCATCAGGTGATCCTGGTCTGGCAGGAGGGCTGGACTCAATGATGTCCAAAGGTCTTTTCCAACCCCTACCATTTTATAATTCTATGAACTGATGTAAAGATTTTTTACACTGACTGTGTCCTGGTGTTTGCAGCACAGAAATACATTCAGTATCTCAGGACACAGTTTAGAAGATTGTATGAGTTTTATTTGAAAAGGCAGTGAAAGATCAAATTACCTCCCAGAAGATTCTCCATTTTGTGGTTTGACTCTATGAAGTTGGGCCTCTTTATCTACTATCATATTTCAAGGAATGGCAAGATTTAGGTTCTGTGGAGCATGTTATATCACTTGTGTGCCAGGACCTGTGTCTGTAGAATCATAGAATTGTTTCAGTTGCAAAAGACCTCTTAAGATCATCAAATCCAGCCATCAACTTAACACCACCATATCCATTAAACCGTGTCTCAAAGTGCCGTGTCCACATGTTTCCTGAACACTTCCAGAGATTGTGACTCCACCACTTCTCAGCACAATTTCAGGCCAATTTCCTCTTGTTCTGTCACCTGATACTGAGAATCATCTGATGACTGATATCACTGATTTCCACATACTACAGAGTTCTGGAGCATCTCAAGAGCAGTGATGAGATGCTTGGGTTTGTCCTTCCTTGTTTGGTACTGAAAGAACCATTTTGCCAATCTGAACAGCTTTATGAGCCAGTAAAACTCCTGTGCTCAAGCAAGTGGAAGTTACCAGTGTAAATTCCTACCAGTGCCAGCATTTCCCCTCACTTCCACAGAATCAAAGTTTTCCTGGAGTGTGAACTTCTGTAAGTTTAAGCTAAATCTCTTTTGTTTCAGAACTGCTGATATAAAACACCAATGGAGCTGGAAATTCTCACAAGGAGAGTGTCAGCAGACACCCAGAAGACAACTCAAGGATCACTTAATTGTCTGGATCCTACCCAACCTCTGTTGCAGTCAGCTGAATTAAACAATCCTTTTGACTTGAGGAGGTTTTTGGACCTAGCTCAAGCAGCATTTAGTGGCAGCAGATTACACGGAGGAACCCCACTGTGCAGTTCCAGCCATCTGCCTGCAGGTAAGCACTTCATGATACAAATGTGACATGTTTGGAATGTGTCATGAGGCACTTCCAGTTAGGCAGCATTTCAAACTGAAGGAGATGTCTCCTTCTCACCTGAGACTTTTGTTATCGGAGATCTGTTCTGAACTGGTGATCTGTAAAGCAGAAACACAAGATGATGCACAGCAAGGTCACAAGTTTCTTCTCTCTGTTGTAGCTAGTGCTGATTGCATGAAACAAGACAAAATGTTGTCACCTTATGGGATTATAGACTTACTAAGTTTGGAAGAGACCTCTAAGATCATTGAGCCTAACTGTCAAGCCAGCACAGCCATGACCATTAAACCATAGCCAGAAACGCCATGTCTAAATGCTTTTTAACACTTCCACCACTTCCCTGAGCAGCCTGCTTCAATGCCTGACCACTCTTGAAGGAAAAAAAATTTTCCTGACAATCTAAACCTCCTATGCTGCAACTTGAGGCCATTTTTTCTCCTCCTATCATTTGAGACTAGGAAGAAGACACCAATCCCCACCTGGCTCCAACCTCCATTCATGGAGGTGTAGAGAGCAATGAGGTCTCCCCTCAACCTTCTTTCATCCAGGCTAAGTAACCCCAGTTCCCTGAGCTGCTCCTCACCAGACCTGTTCTCCAGGCCCTTTGCTAGCTTTGTTGCCCATCTCTGGACATGCTCCAGCACCTCAATGTCCTCCTTGTAGTGAGGTCCCCAAAACTGAACCCAGGATTTAAGGTGTGGTCTCAGTAGTGCTCTGTATGGTGAAACAATGCCTTCCTGCTGTTCACATTGCTAGTGATCCAGGCCAGGAAGCTGTTGGCCTCCTTGGCCACCTGAGCATACTGCTGTCTCATCTTCAGTAGACTCTCAGCCCCTGCCCTCAGGCACTTTTCTGCTAGGCAGTGTCCTGCCCCAAGCCTGGAACATTCATGGGGGGGAGGGGGCGGGGTTGGGGTTGTGACCCGAGTGCATGATGCAGCACTTGTCCTATTTGAATCTCATACCACTGACCTCAATTCATAGATCCAGTCTGTCCAGATCCCTTTGCAGAGCTGTCCCACCCTGAAGCAGATCAACATTGCCACCAAGCTTGGTGTCATCTGCAGACTTACTGCGGGAACACGCAGTTCTCTACTTCCATGTCAAACCCATGTTCAGTGATACCATTTTATTTATCAGTCTCTGACTGGCTCAGAGATGGGTTCAGATGAGAGAACTGCTGCTTCTGAAGTAGAGTAGAGCAGCGTGCTGAGGGCCATACAAGAAGACTGTCTTCATTAGCACACAGAGATGTGAGTTGCCTTTTTCATCTAGCATTGGTGAAGAAGGGGAACGATGCACCTGGAAAGTGTCCTTGGAAGATGGTTGTCTTTAGTAGTATTACAGCATAGCACAGACTCAAGTGAGGCTTGATGTCAGATACAGCCAGAGAGTCTTCAAATTGCCCCAGCTGATTAGGAAACCGTGAAGCTGTCCTAGAACATGATAGGCGTACCAAAACCACTCAGTGGTGTGAATTTGGAGCATAGCAACTGCACAGCCTGATCGTATGCCAGGCCTCAGCAGTGTCCTCTGCCTGCTTTAATTAGCAATTACTGCAAAGCTGAGGCAGCCCAACAACAACTTCATTACTGTCTGCGGCTCCAGGCTGTAGGTGACTCCTCGAGGTTGCATTAGGTAGTGAAGCAAATCAACCACTTTGCAGGTTAGAAGGGAACTGTGCTGTAGCCTCCATTCCAGGGCATTAGCTGCTCCTGAAGCTTGTGCTGAAATTACTTCAGTGTCTTCCTCTACCAGACTCTCTGCACATAAGGAAGGGACATTCTCTAGTCAGAGAACCCATAGCACAGGATAAAAAGACAGTGATACATTTTATAGGATAGGGGCAGCTGTCTATTACCAGTGCTGGCAGATGGAGCAGAAGGTACTTTTGGTTATGGAAGTAATTGTAGACATGGCATTTTGGGACATGGTGAGGTAGGGCATAGTGGTGATGGGTTGACAGTTTGACTTGGTGATCTTACAAGTCTTTTCCATCATTAATGACTCTGATTCTATAATTTATTTTTCCCCCAGGATAGTGAGTCTGAGCACAGCCTTGTTTTTGAACCATGATGAAAATTAGAGCAGGAAGCTCACCATGGAATTTTGCCCAGCCTCACAGAGATTCCTAAGACTCTCTTGATTTCTTTCAGTCAGCTTTGTTGGGCATCTCTCCAACCAACTGTTTGTCTGCCTCCAGGCATGACTGTCTGCTACTAATCTCCTTTCTGTGCTGGGCTAGGTTGTGTCCTTGGTTGTCCTTGGTTGTGCTTTCCAATTATGGATAACACAGGCCTGGTTATGCTTGTGGGTTTTTGGTCATATTGGTCAGAAACACGTTCAATAATTTGACCATCAGACATATAAGTAAGAAGAAAGGAGGAGGTAAAAAAGCAGGAGAAAGCCTTTAGCACAGCTCTGAAAAACAGTTGTGATCCTGAAGCCAGTGATATGATAGTTTCAGTTTTCCTCTGGACTGCAGTCACCCTGCAGTACCAGGGTTCATAGGTCATAAGTGAGTGTCATTTGCTTCAAATACTGGGTTCAGTTTTGGATCCCTCACTTCAAGAAGGAGATTGAGGTGCTAGAGTGTGTCCAGAGAAGGGCAGCAAAACTGGTAAAGGATCTAGGAAGCAAGTCTGGTGAGGAGTGCCTGGACAAACTGGGATTGTTCAACCTGGCAAAGAGGAAGCTAAGGGGAGACCTTCTCTACAACTTCTTGAAAGGGGGTTGCATTCAGGTGGGTGTTGATCTCTTTAAACTAGTAACAGGTCGTAGGATGAGATGAAATGGCCTTAAGTTGCTCCAGGGGAGGTTTAGATTGGATAATAGCAAAAATTTCTTTTCTATGAGAGTGGTTAGGCATTGGAACAGACTGCCCAGGGAGGTGCTGGAGTCACCATCTCTGGAGGTGTTAAAAGAATGTGCAGATATGGTGCTGTAGGACATAGTTTGATGGTGGTAAAGGTTAGACTTGATGATCTAGAGGTCTTTTCTAGCAGAAAGGATTCTATATTTCAAGGAATTCACTTTCCAGGTAATGCATTTTACACTGCACTTACATTCAGTGAAGTGTTTGATTTCACTGTATTAGCAGGTTTCTCTTCTGGTCAGGGACAGTGTGGTCCCAGCAAGCCCCTTCTCCATTCTTGCACAGTTCATTGCTTTATAAAGCTCTCTGCTTTTGAAGTAAAAATTGACCAAAACTCAAAGTTCCAGGGTGTAAGGTGTTAACTAAAGGTGCCTTCAGCAAGATGGACACTTGTGACAGATCAAGTTCTCATACTGCCCCATGGAAATAGAATGGAACTAACTGAGTTTAGGCAAATCTGTGAAAGAGCTGAGTTGATGAGATTCAAGCATGAGTGGCCAAGAGGCCTTCTGAATACGTGGAGCTGGTGCTAAGTGGAAGGAGTAAGATTCATTTGGGGCTAACAAGACTGTGCTGCTCCAGTAGGGTGCTGCTCCTTGACATGCACATCCTGAAATCTCATGGTGATCTCTGCATGGGGCATGTAGCAGTTTGCTTTGTAGAGAACTTCAGCAAACATCAGAAAACTAAGAGTTAATCTGCAGCAAATCTAAGTTATTCAAACTCCCTTTGAGATAATAGAGTGGAGAAGCTTTGCTCATTGTGTTAAAACACCCTGTTAATTTGAGAGCCAGACAGATGGGATGTTTTGAGAAGGTAGGAGAGAAAAGGAACCAACAGAAGCTGCAGTTACATAGAAAAGTTCTGCTCTGCAGTAAGAGCTCTGTATGGAAATGATCTGCAGGGTATTGCCCATATGCTTCCCAAACATCCTTCTTGACTGCAGGGTTTTCTATTACATCCCTCAAATGCTGTCACATATTTTATAGTTCTGTAGGTCTGTGAATGTGAAGCTGGGCAAGAAGCAAGATTCATTTAAATATTAAAAGCTGATGATCTTTCATAAAGGTGTGCAGCAGCACCAGGCCATGTTGGCTGTAGATTTCTCCACAAGCAGGCTGCAGGAACAAGTCCTGTCTGCCCATTGGTAGTTGGGTGGCTTGTACCAACCCACAGCTTTGCCAAGGACATTGCACAATGCACACACACTGGTTCTTCTAGTAGAAGAAAAAACATCAAACCTCCATCTTCAGGGCCTTCAGTTAGTCTTCCCACCCCATCTCCTCCCTGTGGCTTAATTGATTCCATACTCCCTAATCCATACTCATCAGCTAGCTTATGACAAGATACCAAGATTGTAGGTGGTTGCTTAAAGTTAGCTTGACTAACTGCTTTGATGTATCCTTTTGAAATCTCAACATAAAAGAGCTGTCTTTCAGTACCCAAAGGGAGCCCACAGAAAGGCTGGAGAGGGACTTTTCTTGAGGGTATCTAGTGACAGAAGAAAGGGGAATGGTTTGAAGATGAGGGAAAGCAGGGTTAGGCTGGATCTTATGAAGAAATTCTTCAGTACAAGGGTGGTGAGACTCTGGAATAGGCTGCTCAGGGAAGCTGTGGATACCTCCTCCCTGGGGATGTTCAAGGCCAAGTTGGATGAGACCTTGAGCAATTGAGTCTACTTGAGAGGTGTCCCTGCCCATGACAAGGGGGTTGGAGTAGATGATCTCTGAGTTACCTTCCAACACAAAATAAAGGCAGATGAACCTCCTTCTGTTAGGGCACCTGTTATTTGAGGGGTAACTGAGACAGGAGGCTAAGTAGCATAGTGCCATTTGGTAGAACATACAACTCTTAAAAATATTCTTCTAAAGCCATGCACAGACAAACACTCACTGACCTGTCTCTATCTTCCTCTGCAAAAGACATTCCCACTGAGCAGTGATGAGAAGAGAGCCTTGCAGAGCAACAGGCTGAGTCAAATGCAGCAGGACAGGAGAGTGTGCTCATTGCTCCTCATTAGCAGAGGGATATGCACAGCACAGCACATCACACACACCCTCTTGTGACAACCACTGCACCACCACGCTCTAATACAGTCAAGCTGGGAGGACACAAAAGCAAGAAATTTGCCTTTATTGTCCTAATCTTGTTTTCAGCAGGTTTTAACTTAGGCAGAGCTCTTAGAATATGCTGATGCCTGCTTTCAAAGGTGCAGTTTGGAAGGAAGATCAAATCGCTTTGTTCAGGAACATTTTGGTTGCTCCATTTTTCAGTCAAAAGTTGAAAAATCTGAAGCTGAAAAGCTTTTCCTCTCCTGTTGTTTATGTAAAAAACCTAAACAACAACAGCAACCCAACATAACCAACAAACTAACTAAACAAACTAACAAAAGCAACACAAGTATAATCCCAACCCTGCTTTCTCTTTTCTACTGAAAATAATAAATATTCACTCAGAACTAGTCTATTTCTTTTCTTTTTCTCTGAGCTTCAGCAGTGATTTATTCAATTAGAGGAAAGCATAAAGCCCCTGTTATTTGCAGAAAAGGCAGAATAAATGTTTGCTGTAGAATCACAGATCTTTGTGCTTGGAAATGTGTCCAGTGAACATTGTAAAGCATGGATACGTACAGCAAAGCAAGAAAAGAACATGAGCTTACAGATTGTATGGAATTGGTGCTGAAAAGCTTCTCAAGTGTTTTGTGTAGTCTACAGATGACCTTAGCAGAAATAAAAAATGCAGGAAGAAAACACAGGGAGAATAAAACATCTACTTAAAATCATAAAATGGTTTGGGTTGGAAGGGACCTCTAAAGGTCATCCATTCCAATCACCTCTGCAGTAAGCAAAGACATCCTCAACTAGATCAAGTTGCCCAGATCTCTCTTGGGCCTCACCTGAATATCTCTAGGGACTGGGCATCAACTACCTCCCCGGGCAACTTGTTCCAGTGTTCCACCACCCTCAAGGCAAACAACTTGTTCCTAACAACCAACCTAAATCTACTCTTCTCTTGTTTGAAACCACTGCCCCTGGTCCTGTCACTGCAGGCCGTTGTAAACAGTTTCTCTCCATCCTTTTTGTAGGCCCTCTGCAAGTGTTTGTCTGCTTTCTTACCATGGACTTTTACCAGAACAACAAGTGTGTGCAGCACAGATTCCAGTTTCAAAAGGTGACAGATTCCAGTTTCTAATCAGTCTCTTGCTAAAAAGGACCAGCAACACCTTTCTTCGAAATCATTACCACCTTTCCAGTGAAATCCATAGGGATTTTACTTTTGCAAGACAGATAAGCAAATAATTAGACGTAATAGTCTGCAGAAGCGATCTGTCATCAGTAAGAGGAATGAGACAAATATAGGTTGAGGTGTTTTCAATCATTTGGATGAGGGAATTGAGTGCACCCTCAGTAAGTTTGCAGGTGACACCAAACAGAATGGCATTGTTGACCTGCTTAAGACAGGAAACCTCTATAAGGGGATTTGGGCAGGCTGAATTGATGGGTTCAGGTCAAATGCACGAGGTTCAACTAGGCCAAGTGCGGGGTCCTGCACTTGGGTCACAACAACACCGTGAACCCTCCAAGCTCAGGGCACAGTGGCTGGAAACCAGCTCAACAGAGAAAAAAACTGGAAGTGCTGGTTGACAGTCTGCTGAAGGTGAGCCAGCAGTGTGCTCAGGTAGCCAAGAAGGCCACCAGCATCCTGGCATTGATCAACAATAATGTGGCCAGTAGGATCAGGGAAGTGACTGTATCCCAGCACTCAGCACTGATGAGGCAAAACCTCAAATACTGTTTTCACTTTTAAGCCCCTTACTACAAGAGAGGAGATGAGGTTCTGGAGCAGGTACAGAGAAGGGTGAAGGGTCTTCAGGACAGGTCTCATGAGGAAGAGCTGAAAGAATGGGATTTGTTCAGTCTGGAGAAAAAAAGGCTAAGGAAGGACCTTCTGGCTCTCTATAACTCTGAAATGAGGTTGGAGAAAGGTGGATGTTGGTCTCTTCTCCCTAGTAACAAGTGATAGGATAAGAGAAAATGGCCTCAGGTGTGATCAGGGAAGGTTTAGATTGGATATTGGGAATTTATCTTTTTTTTTTACTGAAAGAGTGGTCAGGCATTGAAACAGCCTGCCCAGGGAGGTGGTGGAGTCGCTGTCACTGAATGTGTTTAAAAAAATGTGTAGACGTGACACTTTGGGACATTGTTTAATGGCCATGGTGGTGTTGAGGTGACAGTTGGACTTGATGAGCTTGTAGGTCTTTTCCAACCAAAACAATTCCATTATGTTTCTCTCAAAATCAGACAGATTGACCCCAAGAGGCAGTTTTGTTCCTGTATTACATGCTTTAAAGTGTGGAATTTCATCACCTGAACTGTGTGCTTTGATCAGTGGGAGAAGCACAGGTTTTCAGGATTTGTATTGGCACCTGCAGATGGGCCTCTGCAGTTCCCCCTAAATTCAGATATAGCAGGATGTAAAAAGTGTAAAATTTTTGAGGTAATAGAAATCTTGTGAAAATTAGGGTCTGGTTTGGCTTTGGTTTGTTCTGTTTTACTTGATTGTAGCTACTCTTTTTGTAAGATACAGTTTTGAAAGGCCTCAGCCCATTGAAGTCAAGGAATTAGCTGCCACACACTTTACTCTGATGAGTGAAGAACACCCCAGTGGTCCGAAGGGCTTCAGCTTGGAAATTACTGCTCAGTCAGAGGTTTGCTCAAGAAAATGTACTAATCAAAAAATACTTAGTGCTCAGTCTCACTGATGCCTCTCTCTGAGTACCAAATCAGAAAGCACTACTGATTTCCATCCTTAAAGCTTGCCTTCAGAGCAGAGGTGACAATTCTGCTGTCAGAGTGTCAAGAAGTATTGATGCCATACATATTTATCTTCCTCCAAATAGGGAGAAGCTACAGTAGAGTCATGTTTTCCCTTTTATAAGGGTATCATTTTATACTGTATCATTTTATAGGGCCATTTTATACTGTGTCCAGTTCTGGACCCCTTAATTTAAGAAGGACATTGAGCGTGTCCAGAGAAGGGCAACGAGGCTGGAGAGAGGCCTCGAGCACAGCCCTGTGAAAAGAGGCTGAGGAAGCTGGGATTGTTTAGCCTGCAGAAGAGGAGGCTCAGGGGGGACCTTATTGCTGTCTACAACTACCTGAAGGGTGACTGTAGCCAGCAGGAGGTTACCTTCTTCTCTCAGGCAACCAGCACCAGAACAAGAGGACACAGTCTCAAGCTGTGCCAGGGGAGGTTTAGGCTGGAGGTGAGGAGAAAGTTCTTCACTGAGAGAGTCATTGGCTACTGGAATGGGCTGCCCAGGGAGGTGGTGGAGTCAGCGTCCCTGGAGGTGTTCAAGGCGGGTTTGGACATGGCACTTGGTGCCATGGTCTGGTCTTGAGGTCTGTGGTGATGGGTTGGACTTGATGATCTTTGAGGTCTCTTCCAACCTTGGCAATACTGTGGTACTGTGATCAAGGTTTCCAAAGAACATCAGAGAGTGAGTGTGATGCGTTCAGGTTGCAGAGTTGGAGTGAGACTAGTAAAGACTGGTGAGACATGACTTGAGGAACAGAGGTAGGTAAAGAACCCCAGAATCATGTGTCACGAACAAGTTGTCAGTGGCCTTTGTGTGTGTGTGTATCTGTGTGTGTCTTAGGGACAGTTAAATGGGAATCCAAGCTCATGTAATTAAAATAAAATAGATCAAATGCAGCCCCTTATGCTATGTTAAGCTCTAACTTTGCATCAAAAGAAGTGTGACCAGCAGGAAAAAGGAGGTGATTCTGCCCCTCTACTCTGCTCTTGTGAGACCCCACCTGTAGTACTGCATCCAGTTCTGGTGCCCTGAACACAAGTAGGACATGGAACTGTTGGGAGTGGGTCCAGAGGAAGCCACAAAGATAATGAAGAGGCTTGAGCCCTGGGACAGGATGAGAGAGTTGGGATTGTTCAGCCTGGAGAAGAGAAGACTCCAGGGAGACCTTAAAGCAGCCTTCCAGTATCTGAAGGGAGCTACAGGGAAGCTGGGTGGGGACTTTTTGCAAGGGTTTGTAGATAGGACAAGGAGCTGGAAGAGGGGAGATTGAGACTGGAGATTGGGAAGCATTTTTTTGCAGTGAGAGTAATGAGACTCTGGAACAGGTTTTCCAGAGAAGTTGTGGATGCCCCCTGACTGGAAGTGTTCAAGGCCAGGTTGGATGAGGCCTTGAGCAACCTGGTCTAGTAGAAGGTGTCCCTGCCCATGGTGAGGAAGTTGGAACTTGATAAAAAAGTCTTTCCAACATAAAATTTCACACAATCACAGAATGGTAGGGGTTGGAAGGGACCTTTGGAGATCATTGAGTCTGACCCCCATGCCAGAGAACCTAAAGAAGGTCCCAAAGAAGATATTCAGCTGGGTTTTCAATGTCTCCAGAGACGGAAACTCTACCACCTCTCTGGACAGCCTGGTTCAGCGCTCACCTTCAAAGTAAAGAAGTTCCTCCTCATGACTAGATGGAGCTTACTATGTTCAAATTTGTGAACCACCCCTTGACCTGTCACTGGGCATCACTGAAAAAAAGACTGGTCCCATCCTCCTGACACCCACCCTTATCAGTATTGAGATCCCCTCTCAGTCTTCTCTATTCCAGACTAAAAAGTTCCAATTCTTTCAGACTTCTCTCATCAGAAAGATCTTCCCATCATCTTCCCATACAGAGGTGATGGGAAGACTGGAAGACGTTCCAGTCTTCCCATCACCTCTGTAGCCCTGTGCTTCACCCCCTCCAGCAAGTCCCTGTCTTTCTTGAACCAGGGAACCCAGAACTGGAGACAGTATTCCAGATGTGAATTTGACTTCGACAATCATCCTAATATCTTATCAAACTTAGCACTTAATGCCAGAGTAATTTGCTATTATTCAATAACTGACATTGCATACTTCCCTGTCATAAAGGTCTAGAATCATACAGTGGTTCAATTTCCAACTGTCCTGGTTTCATAGGGCCGTGATCTCAGCCCATCCATGAGCTGCAGGTCACTATCAGCTCTGAGCCATCCAGGACAGGTGACTGAAGTTTGCTACAGGTGTATCCCAGATTAGGACCATCAATCACAGCAATAGTTTGAGAAGAAGGAGGCTTCTTGCTTGGACTCCACCTCATCCTATTCCTCTTCCTTCTTCTTGGGACTGCTTTCTTCTATATTGTTATCTCCTCTGGAGTGAGAAGTGAAGAGACTACAACCGTGATGAAAGGGCTGGAACACTTCTTCTGTGAGACCAGGCTGAGAGAGCTGGGGTTGTTCATCCTGGGGAACAGAAGGCTCCAGGGAGACCTTCTGGTGTCCTTTCAGCACTTGAAGGGATTGAGAAGAAAACTGGGGACAGGTATCTGAGCAGAGCAATTTAATATTGAGACAGGACAAGGGGTGATGATTTGAAACTAAAAGAGGGAGATTTAGACTAAGTGGAACAAATTTTTGACCCTGAAGGTGGTGAGAGACCATCAGATTGCCCAGAGAAGTGGTAGATGCCCTATGCCTGGAACCATTCTAGGTCAGGCTGTTTGGGTCTGTGAACAACCTCCTCTGATTGGAGATGTCCCTGCTGACTGAAGGAGGTTGAACTGATCGGTCTTTAATATCCCTTGCAACCCAAAACATTGCACCATCTGCAGGGGAAGTCTCTTAGTGGCAGAGGCACAGAGGAGAACCAGTGCTGGCATGAGTTTCAATTTACCTTTTTCCATACTGGTACTAAGTTTAGCCCCCATTAAAATGATTAAGTTTGGAACAAATTATTCAGCATGCTGAAAGGTTACCCAATGTAGCTACATATTAGTCACTTCTCAAATAATTAACAAGCTATTTATGACACCTTCGTGTGCAGGTACAAAGCCTGCTGGAGGATTTCTCCAATTTAATTTCTTTAGCTTAAAGCTGAATGGAGAGAACAAAGGCAGAGCTCACAGTCACTAATTAAGAGGATGAAGGAAGGCAGAGGGGATGCTGACAGGAGGTGACAGGCTCGTTGAAAAGGAGAAGCTACATCCTGAGAATGGGGAGATATCCTAGACAATTGTTTGAGGCTTGCTGAACTGCAAAACTAATCCAGGAGTATCTTGTGAACTCTTTTTGTTAAAAACTGCTTTGTCCTTAACTATTTACTTAATACTGCACAGAAGCAGCTTATGATTTCACATCTGAAATAACTCTGAGTGCAAATTGTTTCTCTTTGCCAAAGGACTTTGGTAGGACATGCAGTCCCTCAGGTACCAAATGCTGTCACAGAAGATGGGCTAGGAAACAGGATTTCCTGCTTCCTTCAGGATGTTGTCTGAGATTGATGTATCATAGAATTGTTTTGCTTGGGAAAGACCTTTAAAATTGAGCCCAGTTGTCAGGCTAACACCACCATGACCACTAAGCTATGTCACAAACTGTTCAATTTTATTTGAACTCCTCCAGAGATGATGACTGCCACCTCCCTGGGCAGCCTGTTCCAATGCCTGTCCACTCTTGCAGCAAAGAAAGTCTTCCTAATATCCAATCTAAACCTTCCCTGGAGCAACTTGAGGGCATTTCCTCTCATCCTATCAGTTGTTAGTTGGATGAAGAGACCAACACCCACCTCAATACAACCTCCTTTCAGGAAGTTGTAGAGAGCTATATCTCTCAACCTCCTCTTCTCCAGACTAAACACCAGTTTGCTCAGCTGCTCCTTGCCAGACCCTTCACCAGCCTTCTGATTCTTCTCTGGTCCCACTTAGAAATCTCAATGTCTTTCTTGGAGTGAGTACCCTAAAACTGAAGCCAGTACTCAAGCTGTGGCCTCACCAGTGCTGAGTACAGGGAGACAAGGAATAGGAATTGAGGCATAGGAAGTTTCATGTAAACATGAGGAGGAATTTTTTCCCTATGAGGATGACAGAACACTGGAACAGGCTACCCAGGGGGGTTGTGGAGTCTCCTTCTCTGGAGATATTCAAAACCCACCTGGACACATTCCTGTGTGATCTGGTACAGGAGATTCTGCTCTGGCAGGAAGGCTGGACTGGATGAGCTTTCAAGTTCCTTTCCAGCCCTGACATTCAGTGATTCTGTGACAATCATTTCCATGTCCTACTGGCCACAATATTCGTGATATGGGCCAGGATACTTCTGGGCTTTTTTGGTTCACCTTCAGCCAGATGTCAACCAGGCAAGCAGCTTTTCAGCCACTTTGTCCCAAGCCTGGAACAAGAATGGGGTTGTTGTGATGGAATTGCAGGACCCAGAACCTGGCCTCTTGAATCTCATGGAACTGACCTTGTGCAATTGAGCCAACCTGTCCATGTTCCTCTACAGAACCTTCCTACCCTCAAGAAGATCAACATTTTTTCCCATCTTAGTGTCATCTGCAAACTTAACTGAGTGTACCTCAATCCTCTTATCCAGATCACTGCTAAAGTTGTTAAGGAGAATAGGTACTGAACACATGAAATATCTAAGTCTGAAGCAAGTTTTGCTCTCCAGGTGGCCTGAGTGTATCAACCAAGCTCTCCAGCACAGTTATTCGACTGGAGCAGAGCTAACAATGAGACTGTTTTGCATTGTGGGGCAAAGGTGGGCTCTTCTGTTGGTGCCCAGGAGCTTGTTAGTGTCAAGGGTAGGAAGACAGGTCTCCTCTGGTAAATATTCTTGTCAATGTGATATCACATTCTCAGGTAAAAGCACCAATTTTTGTCCTTACCCTTCCTAACACCACACCCCCCCACCCCCAAGTAATTAATATTTTTTAAACAATCCTCAAAAAGAGGAAAAATAAAAAGGAGAAGACCTCCTTTAAAGAAAAGGGGTCATTCACTCAGGGTAAACTCTTTGCCAGCCTTTCTACTGCCCTCACCTGCTGTTCATTTTATCTGTTGTTAGTTGGAGTGTTCACAGAATCATAGAATAGTTTGAGTTGGAAGAGCCCTTAGAGATCATCTAGTTCCAGTGCTCCCACCATGGGCAGTGACACCCTCCACTGGACCAGTTTACTCAAGGCCCTGTCCAGCCTGGCCTCGAACATGTCGAGTGCATCAAACAATGCCCCCAAGCCCTTCTCTGGAGACTTCATTCTTTTCGCTTCTCCATTGCTCCTCTGTATTTTTCAAAATACTGAGTTGCTGGGCTTTGTTCTGCTGTGTCCATAGTGATTGTCCACTCTGGAGATTCAGCTCTTAGAGGAGTCACCAGGACCTTTGCAGCCATAACACAAATGCATGTTCTTCAATTTTATTTTCCTTTCATTGCCTTTGCTATCTTAGATCTGTGGCTCTGATGAGTCTTGTGTCACCACCAGCACAAATTGCTTGAAGTCCCCAGCTGTTGCTTGGGAGGCTGAAATGCCCAGTACTCCAACCTGTGCCATTTGGTGGAACTGGATCCACACTGGCTCCTTGGCTGCTCTTTTTCTCATCCCTACTTTTTTAAAGTAAAAGTCAAAATAAGGTTGTCAGGCTAGAAAGGAAGCATTAAGGATAGGTACCCATCAGGCAGTTAGGGCATAGGTGACTCTGCATCTCCAGAACTGTCTTGGATGGGATCAGAGAACTCCTGTTTGATCTGGCTGCCCTGAATCCTGGTGTGGGGTGCTCCATTGTCAGCATGGCCATACACAAGTGAGTCCATTGAAGAACGGGGCTGTACAGTGTCAAAAGTGAAGTGTGTTCATATAGTCCCTCCCACAGCAGGTTGTATTCTCAGTGGGGACTTGGACTTTTCAGGAATGACCTTACTATGGCAATAACCACAGGACTGACCTGGTTGTTCTTGGCAAATTCCTGTAACACTTCTAATAGCTTCACAATCACAGGGAGAAAGGACTCAACAGATGAAGTAGTAAAGCTTTAGCACTGATGAAGTGCTGTTTGGTGGCACTTGAGCTGCCTAGGAGCCCTAGCTGAAGGGGAGGATTTGCTGGTAAAGCTGCCTCTTTCCCAGTTTGTTTACATTTCTTAACAGAAAAACTGTTTAATTAGTGTCTGGATTCACTGCAGAATTTCTCTGCTATCGAAGGAGTGTGAAGCACACATAAGAAGCAATCAAGGAAAAGCAACTGGTTGAAGCAGGTGTAACCAACTACTAAATGCTCTTACACCATCTTATTGTATTTAGTCATGTGCAGAGATCCTGCTGCTGGCTGTACAAGGAATGGGAGACTGGGCAAATTGTACAAAGAGCTGAGCAAAGTGGTGGAGAGCTCTGCAAAGCATACTTGCTGGTGAGCATTGCTAGGGTGCTGAGGTAAATGCAACAGGGAGAGCGGAGAATTGCATGAGCTGGAAGATCCTCATTGTAGGAGCCTTGGAGGCAGATGGAAAATTGATCAGAAGGGGACACAAAGATTGGTTGTGCTTGGACTTGCTAAGGAGGTGGAGTATTTTTGCCTTTGTGGGAAAAGCATTCAGTCTTCACTAAAAGAAGCTTTGAAAAGGTTCTGGGAAGACCTAATAGCAACCTTCCAGTACCTGAAGGGGACCTACAAGAAGGATGGAGAGAGACTGTTTACAAAGGCTTGGAGTGGTAGGACAAGGGGGAATGGTTTCAAACTGGAGAAGAGTAGGTTTAGATTGCATGTTAGGAACAAGTTTTTTGCCATAAGGGTAGTGGAACACTGGAACAGGTTGCTCAGAGAGGAAATTGAGTTGTGGCTCGACCGGGCTCTGAGCAGCCTGATCTAGTTGAGAATGTCCCTTCTCACTGCAGAGGGAGTTGGACCAGATGACCTTTGGAAGTCTCTTCCAACACAGACCATTCTATGATTCTATGATTCCTTATTTCCTGAGTCTGACCACTGTCAGCCCAGACTATCCCTGCAGGAACCATGTGTAATGGCAGACATACCTGACCTGGTTTTCTATCTTGAATATTCAAATGATGAGTGTTAATGAGCAGCTTGGGCTGCTGCAGGGCAAGCTGTATATGCCCACTGAGAAAAGTGTTTAAGTCCCAGCTGGTGCATTGCAGGGAGTTCAGGTTAGGTGTCCAAGCTGAAGACAGTAGAGGCAAACTGGGGTTTGACATGATTTGTAGATCCTTGCCATCCTAGTTGATGCATTTGACAAATAGAATAGGTACTCTGCAGCTACTGAGAAGCTCACAAACACTACAATAGACTCCTCAGGGAGGTGGTTGAATCTCCACCCCCTGGAGGTGTTCCAAAGAGACACAAATGTGGTGCTGAGGGCCAGGATTTAGCACCAGACCTGGGAGACTTAGAGAACAATTAGATCAGAGGTCTGTTCCAACCAGAAGGAATCTATCATTCAGATAATATTTATCTTACTTATCTACTGGGCTTAGGGTAGAAGGACTGTCCCAGATGTGATTTCATGCTAATTGAATTCAGTGGGATTTTTTTCCCTTTTTTTCTTTTTATTTTTTTCATTCAGTATGAAATTTCTTAACAGTCTTTGAGTAACCACAAGGTTCATTTTCAATTGCCTTTTTTTTTTTTTTTCCCCAACAGCAACTAATGCCTCATTTTCACATTATGCTGGCACTTCAGTTTGGAAAGTCCTTTGAGTTTTTCTTATGAAAATCAACTTTGAAAAGTTATTAATTTCAAATTAGTTGAATCTTTATTTTCTAAAACCAAAATTAGGAAAAAAAATAATGCCCTGAGGCTATGCTACTCTAATTTCAATTTTTTACACCAAACCAAAGTGATACCACATTCTGTTACAGAATGAAGGTCACATACTCCTTCTACCCATGGCTCTGGCACCTTGGCATCACAGTTCAAGTTCCTCCTGTTCAGTACCTTTTACTTTCATTATCTATCCAGTCTTTCTTTTAATACAATAAGTGACTTTTCTAGTGTGTCCTCAAAGGTACAGCTATTAATTGGCATAGAATCATAGAATTGTTTTGATTGGAAAAGACCTCTAAGATCATTGAATCCAGCTGTTAACCCAGGCTTGAGAGGTGGGCCCATGACAACCTCATGAAGTTTAATAAAGCCAAGTGCAAGGTCCTGTACATGGGTCAGGGCAATCCCAGACACAAATACAGCCTAGGCAAAGAGTAGCTTCAGAGCTGTTCTGAGGAGAAGGACTTGGGGATATTAGCTCATGATAAACTCACCATGAACCAGCAATGGTCACTGACAGCCCAGCAGGCAGCTGTGTACTGGGCTGTATCTAAATCATTGAGAGCAGCCCTTGACAGGGAGGGGATTCTGCCCCTCTGCTCTGCTTTGCTCTGATGAGATCTCTACCTGCAGCACTGCCTCCAGTCCTGGTGCATCCAGCACAAGAAGGATGTGGAGCTACTGGAGAGGGTCCAGAGGATCCGTGATGATCAGAGGGCTGGAGAACCTCCCCTGTGGCAAGAAGCTGGAAAAGTTGGGGATATTCAGCCTGGAGAAGCAGACTCCAGGGAGACCTTAGAGCAGCCTTCCAATCCCTGAAAGTGACCTACAAGAAAACTGGGAAGGGACTTTTTAACAATGGCTTGTACTCATAGCATGAGGGGCACTAGATTGAAACTTGTGGAGGGTAGATTTAGACTGGAGATTAGGAAGACATTCTTTCCAGTAAGGGTGGTGAGACACTAGAACAGGTTGCCCAGGGAAGTTGTGTTCAGAGTCAGATTGTACAGGACTTTGAGCTACAGGTTCTAGTGGAAGGTGTCCCTGTCCATAGTGGGAGGGTGGGAAGTAGATGATCTTTAAGGTCCCTTCCAACCCAAAGCATTCTCTGATTGTAAATATGCCTGTATTTCGAAGCAAAGTGCAGTTCTGTTTTACTTACAAGCTAACCACCTAATTATACTTTTTCATAGTTATAATTTACTGCTAATAGTGTAAACCAAACATTTTCCTACATGATTTATAACAATCGTGGAGTAAATACACCTGGATCTTAGCAGTAGATCTCTTAGTTTATTGTTATTATCTTCAACTTCATGTTTGTCACCTTTAATTACACGGTGAAAAATAAAACTTAGCAAGAGACTAAGCCTGCATTTACGTAAACCTTGCTGAGAAATATTATCCTGTATCTTTTAAGATCCAGAGCTAATCTTTACTTCAAGCTGATCTCACCTCTGGTGTATCTCTAGTGACTGCTCTGGAGGGTAGGTGTAAGGTAATAAGCTCCTTTTCACTAAGTGATAATCACTATGAGGTCCTGCCCTAAATTGCCTCTCAGCACTGGCAGATTATGAAATGTTAAATAAATGCATATAATGGGAGGAGAAGGAGACCCCAGGGTTTAAATGAGACACACTTAGAGCAAATGAATAGTTCTGTTGTGTTTCAAGCAGATTAAAATGCAGCTTTAATGGCTTTCATTCTTCTCATAGCTTTCTGTACCTAAAGTTGTATGCAGTTTTAAGCAGGGTATGCCTCTGGGCATAAAGAAGTAAACTTCTTTTCTTAATGCTGTGTCTTTTTCTCTTCAGTTTTCCTTTTGCATAGTCACAGAATCATAGAAAAGTTTGGGTTACAAGGCACTTTAAAGATAATCTAGTTCCAACCCCTCCTCAGCCATGGGCATGGACACCTTCCATTAGACCAAATCTCTCAAGGCCTTCTACAGCCTGGCTTTGAACATCTCCAGGGCGGGGAAAAACCTTTTGATTTTCCACTCTTTTCCATTTTGGCAGGGCAAGAAAGAGGTGAGGATCTGCTCTGGCTTTTTATATCTCCGTTCCCTGATGCTGAAGAGGGAATAATGACCTCATGCCAATGTTTGTTTGTTGGTTTTGGGTTTTTTTTTTGTGTGTGTGAGGACAATCTTGTGGCAGTTCTGAGGGTCTTGTCTGTTATGATAAGAGGGATTATGTATTATGATTGTTCTCCTCCCCCTCTACTCTGATTTGATAAACCTACACCTGGAGTATTGTGCCCAGTTCTGGCCTCCCCAGTTCAAGAGAGACAGGGAACTACTGGACGGAGTTCAACAGAGGGCCACAAAGATGCTGAGAGGACTGGAGCATCTCTCTACAAAGAGAGGCTGAAAGACCTGGAGCTCTTTATCCTGGAGAAGAACAAATTGAGAAGAGGATCTAATTAGTGCTGATCAGTATTGAAAGGACAGAGATCATGAAGACGGAGCCAAATTGTTTTCAGCGGTGCCCACTGAAAGGACAAGGAGCAAAGAGTATGAACTAGAAAACAGGAGGTTTCACTTAAATGTGAGGGAAAACATTTTAACTGTGAGGGTACTCAAGCCCTGGACATAGCTGCCCAGAGAGGTTGTGGAATCTCATTCTCTGGAGATGTTAAAAATGCTCCTGCGACCTGTTCCTGTGCAACCTGATCTAGGTGACCCTGCTTTTGCAGGGGCGTTGGCCTCCATCTCCAGAGTTCCCTTTCAACTTTTACCATTTCCTTATTCTATGGTAATGGAAGATGAGGAAACACATCTGTAAGGAGGTGTCTTACATCACATGGGGGCTCTGATTAGACGTTTTGATTGGTGCAAGTTTTGGGAGTGTCAGTTGATTATAAACTTACCATAAACTTGCAGCCAACCCAGAAGGCAGCTGTGTGCTGGGCTGCATCAAAAGCAGTGAGAGCAACAGGATGAGGGAGGTGATTCTTCCCCTCTGCTCTGCTCCTGTGAGACACCACTGGAGTGCTGCATCCAGTACTGGTGCCCTCAGCATTAGAGGGACATGGAGCTACTGGAGTGGGTCCAGAGGAGGCCACAAAGATGATCAGGAGACTGGAGACTGGAGAACCTCCCCTGTGGGGGCGTTCTCAGCCTGGAGAAGGTAAGGCTCTGCAGAGACCTATTGTGGCCTTCCAGTACATGAAGGGGGCCTATAAGAAAGCTGGGGAGGGATTTTTCACAAGGCCTTATAGTGATGAGAGGGAATGGATTGCAGCTTGAAGAGGGGAGGTTTGGAATGGGTATTATCAAGAAATTCTTTGCAGTGAGTGGTGATACACTGGATGAGTTGTCCAGGGGAAGGTCACAGATGTGTCCCCCCAGAAATGTTCAAGGCCTGGTTGGATGAGGCTTTGAGCAACTAGTCTGATGGAAGCTGTCCACATCCTCAGTGGGGTGTGTGTGTGTGTGCATGTGTGCGTGTGTGTGTTGCAACTAGACAATCTTCAAAGTCCCTTCCGTCCTCTACCATTCTATGAATCTATACCGGAATGTATTTTAGCAGAATGCTGTTCTGACCCTGCTGATACTACTGGTGGATGTTATTTAACATCCCTATGGAAGCTAATCGAGTGTAATTAAAGCTAGTAGACTCTTCATGTTAAGATCCTTTTTATCTAAGGGTGAATTTAACTAAGCAGTCACTGCTCTTCAGTGCTCTTAGAAATGAAATTTGTGGTGCTACACAACTGTTTTTCTTTCCATCTTCTACTGAGTTTTCCCTAAACTCAGTAGAAGAGAAAAAGTGGGCAGAACTGAATAAGGTGATTAGGTTTGGATGAAACTGTGCTAAGAAAAACTATAAAATACAATCTAGCATCTTGGTGTAGCCCTTTTTCTTAGTGCTTCTTTAGCTGGTCACAGTCCTGTGCTTAACATGTAGAACCTTGGAAGATACGTTGTGAAAATTAGTTGTGCAAGTCTAGATGATCCACTTTCTTGCAGCTCAATAACAGAGAGGCAGAATGGAGCTCTTGCAGATTGATTTCTTTGAATAGTTTTGTTCACACTAAATTTGGGAAACCATGGACTATGGAGTCCTGAGTGAGCTTTAGGTGCCTCTGTTATTTTGTGGTTGAAGGTCTTAGGTTCATATACCTCTCCTTTCTGAAGTCTGAGGGACAGTTCAACAATACCCTGCATGGATTTCCCATTTCCCTTGCACTGAAGACCTGCTAGATCTTTTCCTTGCTCATTTTCATCTAGTTTGCATCCTTATTGTAGTAACAAACTTCTTGCCTGCTTTTCCACCTGCACTGTGCTCTTCCAGCCCTGGGACATGCATCAAAAGCAGTGAGTGCAGCAGGTCAAGGGAGGGGATTCTGACCCTCTGCTCTGCTGAGACTCCGCCTGTGGTGCTGTGTCCAACTCTGGAGTCCACAACACAAGAAATATGTGGAAGGGCTAAAGCAGGGACAGAGGAAACCATGAAGATAGCCAGAGGACTGGAACACCTCCCCTATGGAGACAGGCTGAGAGAGCTGGATTACTTTGGGCTGGAGGAGAGTAGGCTTCCGAGGGATCTTAAAGCAGCCTTCTAGTATTTGAAGGGGACTAGAGGAGAGCTGGAGAGGGACTATTTATACAAAGGTATGGAGTGGCAGGATGAGGGATAATGACTTTAAACTGGGAGAAGATAGATTGAAGTTGGGCTTTAGGAGGAAATTCTTCCCCATGAGGATGGTGAGGCACTGAAACAGGTTGCCCAGAGAAGTTGTGGAGACTCCAACAATGGAAGTGTTGAAAGTCAGGTTAGATAGGGCCTTGAGCAAGCTGGTCCAGTAGGAACTGTCCCTGCTCTTGGCAGAGGTTTGAAATGAGGTAATCTTAAAGATCTTTTCCAAACCAACCTACTGTGTGAATAATGTGTATGTCACATATGAATTCCAGCACTTCAGCAGGGTCTGACTTTGTAGGGAAATGGGGATGTTTGTGTGAGTTTGAGCATGGGCATGGGAAAATGTGTTTTGCATGAGTGTGTAAAAGATGGGTAAAGAACAGCAGCTCATCAATGAAGTGATTTTTCAAGTGAGTTTTCAACTTTTTTCTTTAGTCCAGATTTTTTAATGTCTCCAAGGTTTTGGGTGGGTGAACTTTAGGGGTCCAATTTAGCACGCTTTGACATCCAAGTCCTTTACTGTAGATCTGTCTGAAGGGCAGAAATCAGAAGTCATTGTTGAACTGCCAGTCCATTTATGATGGCTAATTTGATCAATGACATCTTATGCTGTGCGGAGAGGCAGGATGCTCCTGGTTCTCATGAAAACAGCAGTGCCTAACTTTTGTTTGCCTGGGAGTAATTATTTCTGCTTTGGGTGTTATGTTTTCACACCTCCCTTCTCAGTGCTTGATGCTCGTCAGGTGCTGGTATCTCTCAGTAAGCCACTTCTTCTTGAAAACCACACAGTTAATTTCCAAAGAGCTCTTTCACTGACATGGCATAAATGTGATTAAATATACTAGAGTTAAGTTACAGAATCCCTGAGCTTTTAATCTCAGTCAACCTGAAAAGTTAAACACCTCATATTGCTTTCAGAGCTTTATTCCATCCAGAAGAAACCATCTGCTTTCTACCATAAAAAGAAAAAAAAATAAATAAATCACTCTGTTTCCTTGATCTCTTCAAATTAATCCTACTGTGATTAACTTCAATCCAATTAAAAAGAACATGGAGGCAGCTGCACAGGTCTGATTACATATGGACATGATAGCAGGGCTCCTCTTAAGGGAACCAGATTAAGGGCCAGTGTGTTAGGCTAGAGGAGGCTGGAAGCAATACTTCAAACTCTGGTATCTTGGCATGACATTCAGTATATAATAGCACTGCACTTGGTAGTTATAAAGCTCCTTGCAGTCCAGGAGCTCAGAGGTTTTCACATGTCTATCTATCATCACATATCCCTCTAAAGATGCTATGAGACTGAGCATTGGTGTCTACCAGCAAGATCTTGAAATATGGTTTTATTCAGTGCAGAGAGCTGAAGCACACCACAGGGGACAGGCATTCCCTTACTGCAGCTTCTAAAGCGTGTGGAAAATTGCATCTTCCTTGTTTATTCTCAGTGAAAGTGCCATAACCAGTGGCATTTGGGAGCATAAGAGTTGCTGGAGCCTTTTAAATTTTCATACAAAGTCAGCAGAGAAGGCAGATTCCTATCCTGTTGGATCTCACATATCAATGTCATAAGGAGACAGCTATGAGTCTTGATTGAGTTCAGCTCTACTTCTGCAGGAACTGGATAGCTTCAGATGTAATTGATAAACTCACATCTCCTTTCCTCACCCTCCCAAACCCCACTCTGCATTCAGTGTGTCAACATTGTGGGGACACAACCTTTGCTTGGAAACATGATTCCTGTCCTAGATACCCTGCATGGACAGCTGAGATTTTACCTTTCTTGCTGAAGAATATTTTTTAAAGACAATGACTAGGGGAATGGCAATTATTTCTAATCAGATATCTCAATCTGGAAAGGAATATTTATATATTTTCCTCTGTTTTAAAAACTCCTTGTGAAAAGATGGCATCTCCTATACGTCATAAACATTGCCTTATTCATTGAGGACAAGGCCTTGAGCAACTCTTGGTCTAGTGGAAGGTGTCTCTGCACATGATGGAGGAGTGTTAAAATTAGATAATCTTCAAAGTCCTTTCTAAACCAAACCGTTCTATGATTTTATGAAATGTTGAAACCATAGGTTTATTCCCGTTAACATCCAACTACAACAATTTATTCAAAGCTGGGGGAAAGAAAAAAACAAAAAAAAAGCATCAAAAAGCTTTCCTTGACTAAAATCCTTGAGCAGTTCAGTACTTTGGGGAGTCAGGATTGATACTTTGTCTAAATGAGTTAAGAACAAATTCAATCCACTTGGATCCCTCAGGATCCCCATGTTTGGTATTTTCTGTGGACTGACTGGAGATCTTTCTACCTTGATGGTAGAATGCATGGACATAGGGATTTGGGTGGAATTTGAACTGTTTGTGCCGAAAGCCTGGCAGGCATACTCTAACCATTTCAAGTATTATCCCGTGGACTTCCCTGTGTTAAAAAAAAAATTGGTTTTTAATGGGTTAGATTAAAACTCTTTTGGGAATTTTAATATCATATGAACTGAGAAGTCTTCTGTTCTTCACCTTGGTTCTGGCAGTGGCTGTGTTGGTTCTGGTAGTTGCTGTGTAGAAGCATCGCTGTTGCTGGGGCAAAATCCCTTGCTGTATCTCCACAAGCCTGTGGCAAATTGCATTCTAGAGTCGTAGAATGCACTGGTTGTAAGTGACTCCTAGAAGTCATCTAGGCCAACCTCCTACAGTAAGCAGCAACATCCCCAACTAGATTAGGTTGCTCAGATCCTCATCAAACCAACTTATTCAAACAGAATGGTATAGGTTAGAACAACCCTTAAAGATCATCTAGTTCCATACTCCCCACCATGGGTAGGGACACCTTCCACTAGACCAGTTTACTTAAGGCCTCATCCAGCCTGTCCTTGAGTACCTCCAGGGAGGGGGCATCCACAACCTTCTGGTAACCTGTTCCAGTGTCTCACCACCCTCACTGTGAAGAATTTCTTCTTAATATGCAATGTTAAGTTGCCCTCCTTAAGCTTCAATCCATTGCCCCTCAGCCTACCACTATAAGTCCTTGTAAAAAGTCCCTCCCCAGCTTTCTTGTATACCACTTCAGGACAATAAGGCTCCTATGAGGTCTTCCCAGAGCCTTCTCTTTTCCAGGCTGAAGAACCTGTCCCCATAGGGGAGGTGCTTCAAGTTCTCATTGACTTTTTCACAAAGAACAATTTTTTGTCCGGTAAAATGCACTCAAAGTAAACCAAGTGCTGAAATACAATCTTGTCATTAATGTTTCCTCCACCTCTTCCAACATTCCTCAAGCTACACATTGCATCAAACAGTAAGACAAATAAATGAGTGAAAGTCTGGTCAGACATTGGAACAGGCTGCCCAGAGAGGTGGTGGAGTCATCGTCTCTGGAGGTGTGTCCCAGGTTAGGAACTATAGGGTTAAAAAAATCCTCTAGGGACTAGAACATTGGTATTCATAATTCAGCTATCTCTTCATAAACTCAGGATCAGACCTGCTCATTCTCCTTTCCTCCCCCTCCAGCCTTGTGTCGGGCAGAAACTGCTTTATCGGGACAAACATATAAGGATAGGCCTGGTTTGGGGCCTCCAGAGGCTGTGCTTAGGCCTATGGATTGCAGAGGCATGGGGGGGAGGTGGGGTGGGGGGAGGATTGAAGCACTGGGATTATAGATTTAATTTTGGGTTGGGGGAAAATTCAGGGGGCTTCACTCTCCAAATATAATTCCGTTTTTCTCCAATTCACTTGAGAGGTTCATTCTGTCAACTCTCTAAACCCACAACAAGGTGTTCAAGAGATGTGTGGCCATGGCACTTTGGAACATGGTTTAATGACCATGGTGGTGTTGACAGTTTGAGTTAATGATCTTAGAGATCTTTTCCAGCCTTACTGGTTCTGTGCTTTGAAGTAGTGTAATATTTTGATGCAGATTTTGTTCCAAGAAGCACTCACAGTTTACCGCACGAGGCAGTTCAGTGGCATTCAGAATTACCTGAAGAGCAGGCTTCAAGGCCTTGACCCCCGACTCTTTTTGAAAACAGTCTGGGTAAGTGTCCACCCTGCACAGCTAGTCTGCTTGGTGCTGCAGTGGGCATGTGAATTCAACAGCTATCTTCTTGAGGTCCCTTCCACCTCTATTTCCCATGATCTTCTAAAGGCTTTTCTCAGCACTTATAATCATGGAGAAAACAGATTTAGTGGTCGGCTGTCTCTAGAAGGCCTCACCTGAAATATTGTGTCCAGCTTTGGGCTCCTCAACTCAAGAAGGGCAGGGAATTACTGGAGAGAGCCAAACAGATGACCACAGAGATGATGGGGGATTAGAAAGTCTCTTTAATTATGAGAGGCTGAGAGATTTGGAGCTGTGTGATGGTTTGGG